>OZ018318.1:56088064-56325564 GCA_963969495.1 Ceratothoa steindachneri
AGGTGTTAGAAATAGTATGTTAGGGCTTCTTTCTTGGGTCTAGATGGTGGGGTTTTTGCTGTTAGCAAGGGCAGGATAATCGATTGGTATTGAAAGTGGCAGAATCGGTAGAAACGGATTAGTAGAATTTGAAGGAACAAACCTCTTAAATTTGTGAACTTCCAAAGTACACAAACCATGAATTTCACGTGGATAGGACCAGAAGCAATAAAATAATATATCGATTACTTTTCAACAAGAAAAATATTATTTGATATCAGTTATCAGGTTTTTCAACAGGGGTAAAAATAGATAAAAATATATCTAAAATAAGAGAGAAAAAATTGATGAAAAAAAACAACATATCTAAATGAAATTGAGGACCCATGTAAAATAACAACTTTATAGATTACACTGTAAAACAAGTTTACTGCACTTTATGTTCAAGTGACAGAATCCTTATTAGAAAACTCAAACAGAAAATATAAAAGAAATAGTTTACAGTATGAAATACTAGGAAATAAAAATGAGACGAGGTCATCTAACGCAAAGATAAGTGACGACTCGAAAAGACGTTTGGATAAAAGACGAAAATGCGACGCCTTGAACAATTTAGCGTAGAACAGGGAACATTTAATACGATTAGCGTGAAAAACTATTGAAAACAACGTATCACTAAAACAGATGACACATGCCTTAAAAATTGGAAGACACACAATGAAATAACAAACAGAGAAAAAAATATTGAAATAGTTAAAGAATTTTATCAGAAACTAAAGTATTGTCCCAAAAAACCCGCCTTATGACATCATCTTCCGTAACTTTTCCCAGAGAAAATCCAAAGTTTCCAAACTTGGTGTACGATAACTAACAAATGTAAACTGCGTATAGGTATATTATGCAAATTTGGATTAATAAAACGAGTTATCTGCTGCTGAGCATCCAAGAAAAAAAACGTGTGCTCTGAACGCTTAGGTTTCTTGTAAAGAGAACCGGCATTGTTTGCAAAGTAACTAACTCACGTTTAATCTCGTGTAGGCAACACGCCTAAGAAATCTATCAGGCCTCTCTCTGTCAGTGAGCTGATCGTAAAGCTGCGCCACCAAGATAGTCTTTCAATTGGAGACATTGCAGAGACTGTGAATCGCTCCAAATGTGTAGTCCATAATATTTTGTCAACCAATAACAAAACAAGTTTATGTAAGGTTGATAAATAAACCAGTAGGCCAAGGAAGACCTCAATAGTGGGAACCGAGTCATTACTCATATTGTGAAAGAACGTTTCAAGACGGTTGCAGCAGTTTCTCAAGAGATTATTAAGATTTTTTTCAGCTAACGACGACAATCTTCACGCTTGCATCCCAAAGATGAAACTATTGTTCAGTCAAAAAAAAACAAGAAGGATTTGCTACTGAAAGCTTTGCATGGAAATATAAGCAATGTAGCCAAGTCCACTTCAAGATGAATCTAAGTTCATTTTGTTCGGATCTGATGACAGGAGGTTCGTTCGTCGCGTAGTGGTGGAGAAAGGTTGTCAGTCAATTGCACCAAAAAAGGGAAGTATCATGGTCAGGGGCGTGATTTTGTGCTAAACTTCAGTCGAATCGATTCAGAAATGCGGCTGCCTATAGCGAACAAATAAATAAATGCATATATAACAAACTATATTTAAATATATATGGTATCTAAGATCAAATATTTCATATAAAGAATTACATTTCTCTTAGATTCTGAATATAACAATTTCGGGGGGAACTTAGGATTTTAGGTGCAATTTGAGTTTGATACTTATTACCTAAATCTCCAAAGCTTGTGATTTTGGAGGTGGCGATTAAATAATTTCCAAGGGAAAAATCTATCAATCTTGATCTCGTTTTGAACCTAATGAAATCCAGCTTTGAAGCTGATTCCTCACATTTACATGTTTAACCACACATTGCAAGACTTTTAGCAATTAGGAGGTAATTTTCTAATATCTTGAGTTCTCTCGATTCATTGAATTATTTCATTTGAAAAGAAAAATAGCCTGAGATCGGCTCTAGAACCGTAAATTGCCCAAACTATGATAAAAACAATAAAAATACTTAAATCCACTTACTCCCAAATACCATTCTGGTTTAAACGAAGAATTCAGACTTTATCCGAGAAGAAAAATTCTTGGTATAGAAAAAAGGTGGGAATTTTATGACAAAAGGATTTTTTTCAAAAATGATCAAAACACCGTGACTGGGGCCAGAATGTTAATTTAGCTATGTCACAGCCTTGTGCCCTTGTATATTGCGCATCGCCTGAAAGACAGAGAAGAAGTTAAATTAAAGAAAACATTATTATGGAAAGAATGCCAGAGATAGAATGTAATTAAGTAAAAGGATTAGTAAGGAAAGAATGAAAGATAGGGAATTTAATTAAGTAAAAATAATAGTAAGGAAAATATCCCAGAGAGTTAATATAATTAAATAATAAGATTAGTAAGGAAAGAATGCTCAAAAAGGTAAAAGGTGTAGTAAAGAAAGAAAGACATATAAGGAATTTAATTAAGGAAAAGAATTAGGAAGGAAAGAATGCGAGAGACGGAATTTAATTAAGTAGAATGATTGGTAAAGAAAACAGGAGACTGGGAATTTAGTTATGTAAAATGATTGGTAATGAAAGAATGGTTGATACGATAGAAAAATTAATTAAGTAAAAGAATTAGTAAGGATAGAATACCTGAGAGGGAATTTACTTACGTAAAAGGATAGGTAAGGAAAATACCAAGGAGGGGATTTAATTAAGTAAGTGAATTAGTAAGGAAAGAATACCAGAGAATGAATTGAATTAAGTAAAAGGATTGGTATGAAAGAATTAAAGATAGGGAATTTAATTAGGTAAAATGATTATTAAAAAAGTATGCCAGAGAGTTAATTTAATTAAATAAACCATTATTAAGGAAAGAATGTTCAAAGGGGAATTTCATTAAATGGAGGGAGTAATAAAAAAGGATAGGTAAGGAAAATGCAGGAGAGGAAATTTAATTAAGTGACAGGATTAATAAGGAAAGAATATCAGAGAAGGAATTGAACTAACTAACAGGAGTGGTATGAAAAAAATGTTGAATGGAGAATTTAATTAATGAAAATTATAATGATTTTAATGGAGGGAATACCACAGTGAGAATTTAATTAAGTAAAAGTATTAGTAAAGAATGCCAGAGAAGGATTTTTATTAAGTAAAAAGATTAGCAAGGAGAGAATAACAGAGGGGGGGATTTAATTACAAGGTCTGCTGAACAAAGAGTCGCGTGCCCTCACTTATTCTGATTTATGTCCTTACTACTTGGAAAACTTTCAATAGTTCGCAGAATAACCTTGGGAAGACTTTGGCAATTCTAGCATTCGAAATATAATGGAAAACAACATAAGGGTTTCAAATTTCGTTAGAATAGTCTGAATAGTTATGATGTTATTGCCAAAAGAAAATAATTCCCTGGATAACCTTTGGACGACTTTGTCAATTATATCATTCAAAAGAGAATGTAAAACAACAAAAGGGTTTCAAATTTCGTTAGAATCTGCCGAATAGTTATGATGTTATTGCCAAAGCAATATAATTCCTGGCCTAACATGGGAGGACTTTGCCAATTGTATCATTCGAAAGAGAATGTAAAACAGCATAAGAGTTTCAAATTTCGTTAGAATTGGCTGAATTGTTACAATGTTATTAAAAAAAAAAACGTAGACCGACTGACATAGTGAGATGTAGAGTCGCCCGCGACTAAAAAGTCACAACTTTCTAAAAGTTTATTAAAAAGCAGAACTAAATTATATTAAAACCAGTCAATGGCTTCGCCATTCCTCACTACGAGGTGAGCTTGCGCTTCGCTATTAAGATTAAAATCTAAAATCTAAAAAAACGCATCCATGGTTAATTTTTTATTAATTTTCTGAACTTCGCCAATTGTAATCATTTTTAAAAAGAACTCTAAACTATTTCCCCCCTTTCAAAAAATCACGCTGCTAAAATATAGTAGTTATAAGTAAAATAAAAAGGCAGCCTTACATAAATTTTAATAAATTTTCTGAACTTCACCAATTGTAATTCATTTTCTTTTAAAACATTATAAAAGAGCATCGGATAATCCTATTTATTTTTTCTGAACTAAACTATTTTGTTTATTCAAACTAAAGAAATTCTTAGAAATTACCTTGATAAAAATTTAAAATATACTTAAGTCATAACCAAACTAAGATGAAATTATTATTCAAATACTCAAAAAAATCCCCTTCTTAAATTATAGAGTTAGTGATAAAAGAATATAAGAAGATATATAAAAATAAATTTTCTGAACTTCACCATTTGTAATTCTTTGGGTTTAAAAAAATTTCCAAATTTTCGATACAATTGTTTATTTCTGAACTTCACTATTTTGTTTTGTTTTTTAATATTAGAAATAACTTTGATTTAAAAAAAACATAAGTCATAACCAAACTAAGATAAAATTATTATTCGAATACTCAAAAAAATCCCCTTCTTAAATTATAGTTAGTGATGGTGATAATGATGATGATGATGATGATGATGATGATGATGATGATGATGTTGATGATGTTGATGATGATGATGATAATGATGATGATATATTTTTAATTAAAATGGCGGGCCTTAACTTTTGTCACACCTCATTTATGGAATTGGAAAGGTGGAAAAATGGTCCCACCCTAATTGCATAGTCTAGAATAATATAGTATAGCACATTATAGCATAGTACAACATATTAATGCATAGTGGTGCTTATCATATTATAGCATAGCATAACATGGGATAGTATATTATAGCATAACATAGCATAGCATAGCATAGTAAAGTATAATATAGTATAGTATATGTAGTATCCTATCTTCTAGCATAGTATAGCCTAGCATAGCATAACCTAGCCTACATAGTATTGTCTAGAATAGTATAACATTTTATAACATAGCCTCGAATAGTAGCCTGGCAAAACCTAGCTTACCCCTGGATAGCCTACCATAGTATTATCTCAACTAGCATAATAAAGCCTAGCATAGTATAGACTAGCCTAGATTGCCTAACATAGTAAACCTTCCTAGCTTAGCCTAGCATGGTATATCATAGCATAGTATAGTATAGCATAGTATAACGAGTAGATTATGTCATAGCATAGCCTACCATAGTATGGCCTAGCCTAGTATCAGATAGCCTAGTCTAGCTTAGCCTAACTTAGTATAACCAAGTCTAGTCTATGATTTCCTATAATAGTAGAACTTACTATACCATACTCTAGCGTAGCTAGCATAGTATAGCCTAACCTTACATATTATAGTTTAGCCTGGCATAGTATGACAGCCTATACCAATCTAGGCTAGCCTAGCAGAGAATGTATAGTATTGCCTATCTTAGCCTAGAAACTAACTTAACATAGCCAAGTACAGCCTAACATATATAGGATAGTAAAGCTTACCATAGAATAGCATAGTATAGCTTATCATGGTATAGCCTAATCTAGAATAGTACAGTATAGCATAGTCTAACCTAGTATAGTTTAGAATATTTTAACATAGTATTGCCTATCCTATCTTCGCATAGCCTAAGCTAGCTTAGCCTTACAAAACCTAGTATATTATAGCCTTCCTTACCCTAATCTAGCTTAGCATAGTATAGTATAAGCATAGTATAACCTAGCCTAGCATAGGATAAACTAGTCTAACACAGTATAGCCTAGCTTAGCATAGTATATACTATGTTATTCTAGCATGGTATATCTTAACATAGCACACCCAACCATAGTCTAGCCTAGCCTACCCTAGCCTATGCTAGCTTAGCATAGTACACTATAATCTAACCTAGTCTATCGTAGTATAGTCCAGCATAGTCTTGCATAAGATAGCATACCCTTGTATAGCCCAGCCTAGTATAACCTAGCATAGAATGGCCTAGTATACTAGGCCTAATATACCCTAGCCTAGTATAAACTTGCATATATAGCCTAACATAGTATATATTAGAATAACTTAGCTTATTATAGTATATATGAGTCTATCACAGTGTATCTTAGCCTAGTCTAGCTTATCAAAGTATAGCCTAGCCTGCCTAGCAGAGTATAACCTCGCCTATCTTAGCGCAGCCTATAATTGTATATTAAAACTTAGTCTTGCCTAGCTTAGCCTAATTCACTGGATCTTAGCCTAGTTAGTATAGTATAGTATATCATAATTTGCCTAGCCTAGGGTTGCATAGTATGCATAACATAACGTAGTCTAAGCTAGCAAAGCCTCGCTTATCATAGTCTGGTATAGCGAAGACTAGCCTAGTGTCGCATAGCTTAGTATATCATAACCTAACCTACCATACCATAGCGTAGCCTAGACATTTATAGCCTATACTATACTATTATACCCTAGTCAAGCATAGCTTATTATTGTCTATCCTAATATATTTACTATATGCTATCATATCATAGCATATTATAGCCAACATTAACATAGTATATTTTATCCCTGTACATTATATCTTAACATAGCTTAGCATAGTATAGCCTAGCCTATAATATACTAGCATAGCATAGCCTATTCTAGGCTTGCCTAGCAGAGTATAGCCCAGAGTATCGGCCGAAAAGTTATGATGTTATTGCCAAAACAAAATAATTCCCGGGCTAACCTTGGGAGGACTTTGACAATTATATCATTTGCAAGAGGATGTAAAACAACATAAGGGTTTCAAATTTCGTTAGAATGGCCGGAATGGTTACAAAACAAAAAGGCAAAACGGGGACCGACCGACCGCCCGACATAGTGAGATGTAGAGTCGCTCGCGACCTGACTCGCGCGCGACTACAAAAATGATTAGTTAGTAAAGAATGCCAGAGATGGAATTTAATTAAGTAAAAGGATTAATGAAGTAACGGGATTAGTAAGGAAAGAATACCAGGTGGAGGATTTAATAAAGTAAAAGTATTAGGAAGAAAAGAATTTTAGAAATTTAATTAAATAAAAGTATGAGTAAGGAAAAAAAGCAAAAGAGGGAATTTAATTAAGTAAAAGGATTGCTAATGAAAGAATGTCAGAGTTAAATTAAATTAAGTAAAAGTATAGTTATGGTAAAATAGCAAAGAGATAATTTGATTAATTAAAAGGATAAATAAGGGAAAAATCGAGTGGGAAATTAATTAAATAAAATTTTGAGTAAGTAAATAACGCTAGAAATGGAATTTTATTAAGTAAAAGGAGTGGTAATGAAAGATTAACTGTTAGATAATTTAAATAAGAAAAAGGATTAGTAAGGAATCAAAGCCAGAGATAGAGTTTATTAGGCAAAAGAATTCGTAAGAAAGGAATATCAAAGGGAAATTTTATGAAGTAAATGGATTAGTAAGGAAAGAGTGTCAGAGAGGGAATTTACTTACATAAAAAGATTAGTAATGAAAGTAGGTTCAATAGGGAATTTAATAAATTAAAATGATAAGTAAAGAAATGCCAAATGGGGAATTTAATTAGTAAAAGCATAGGTAAGGAAAACCGCCAGAGGGGGAATTTAATTAAATAAAATACTAGTAAGTAAATAATGCGAGAGAAGGAATTTAATTAAGTCAAAGTAGTGGTATGAGAGAATGTTCATTAGGGAGTTTAATGAAGTGAAAGGATTAGTAAGGAAAAAATGACAGAGAGTGGATTTAATTAGATGAATGAATTCGTAAGGAAGGATTATCAGGGAATGGTTTTAAATAATCTAAAGGATTAGTAAGGAAATAATACCAGACAAGGAATTTAATTAAGTAAACAATTAATAAGAAAAGAATGACAGAGTGGAAAATTAATTCAGTAAATTGATTAATAAGGAAAGAATGTCTAAGAGGGAATTTAATTAAGTAAAAGAATTAGTAAGGAAATAATGCCAGAGGGAATTTAATTAAGAAAATTAGTTAAGAAAGGATACCAGAGAGTGAATTTAATTAGGAAAAAGAATTTAATTAGGTAAAAGGATTAATAAATAAACAATGCCAGAGAGTGAATTTAAGTAATTAAATGGATTAGTAAGGAAAGAATGATCAAGAGGGAATTTAATTAAGTAAAAGGATTAGGAAGGAAAAAATGATAAAGAGGGAAATAAATTAAGTGAAAGACTTATTAATGAAATAATACAAGAGAGGAAATTTAATTATGTAAAAGATTTAGAATGGAAAGAATGTTTGAGAGGAAATTAAATTAAGTAAATGGTTAAGTAAGAAAAGAACGCCAAAGAGAGGAGTTAATTAATTAAAAGGATTATAAATGAAAGAATGCTCAAAGGGAATTTAATTAATTAAAACAATTAGTAAGGAAAGAATGACAGGAGGTGGATTTAATTAAGTGAAAGGATTAGTAAGAAAAGAATACTGTATTTGGAATTTAATTAAGTAAAATCTTTAGTACATAAACAATGCCATAGAGGTAATTTAATTAAGTAAAAGAAGTGGTAATTAATGAATGACAGTTGTAGAATTAAATTAAGTAAAAGGATTAGTAAGGAATCAAAAACAGAGATAGAATTTATTAGGCAAAACAATTCGTGAAGGAGGCATATCTGAGATGGAATTGAAAGGAACTAAATAGATGAGTAAGGTAAGAATGTCAGAGAGGAAATTTACTTAAGTAAAAGCATTAGTAAGGAAAGAATGCCAGAGAGTGAATTAAATTATTTGGAAAGTGGTATTCGGTGAATGCATATCATCCGGTGGTGTATTATCTGGGTGTAGAATTACAGACTGACAGAGATTCTAAGATCGACTCTAACTCAGTTCAAGAAATGAAAAGAAACGGAGCTAAGATCAGACTTGATGGAAAATAGGATCTATTTTTTTACAGTTCTACGTAATGCTACTCTTAACAGTAATTTTAGATTTTAAAATAATATTTTCCAATTTTATTTTTAAACATATCGAGTGGGGTGCTATCAAAGACCTGCGAGGGTAAATTATTCCATACCCGAGTAATTATGTGTGAGAAAACATTCTGTGCTCGTATTAAATCATCGGTAATTAAACTAAATCTCAGATATTTCTAGTGGCCACTCGGTTATCTAACTCAAGTATCAACTCATACTTTATTTTAGTGAAACCATTTAGTATTTTAAAAACTTCGATGAGTTGACAACCCAAACGATGATTTTTCCACTTGCAGCAAATGAATATCTTTCAGTTTGACTAAAAAAAGATTTATTTATAAGTTCTGGAATTAATTTGGTCGCTCGACGTTGGACACGTCCTAAGATTAAAATGACTTTTGTGCTGATGAGGGGACCCAAATTGTATCTCATACTCTAAGTGTGTCCTGACAAGCGCTTTATACAATGCAAGAGCAAAACCCTTCGATTTAAATACACGATTCCTAATTTTTTACCTCAAAAGTCTGTTCGCTCTTTTGGTTTCTATACACAACACATTGTTTTTAAGACTTATTGGTCACACAAAATTAATACAAACAAATCTTTTTGACCTGAATAATTAAATTATCATATACATATGAGTGGCTTTGTTATCCTTAGAACTTTATCTTCCATTTTTCCCTACATTCTACTTCTCTAAGTCGCTTTTTAAACTCACTACATCACACCAATATTTCGTTACATTTCCCTAATTCTGTATCCTCGACAAGTTTTAAAATTTTAATATAGATTATAATAAACAACAATGGATCAAGAATTGATCCCTGAGGAACGCCTTAATTCACGGACACCTTGAACACTTTAAGACCCAGTACTATTTCATCCTCTCGATCTCCACCCACACAACAGTCAAACCCCTTTAAATATAGGCAGAGCCCCACTGATTAAGAGATATGACCAGAGATAAGAAAGAGCAGCTTCAATGAGAGCAATTACTATCTCGTTCACCACTTTAGAATAATCGGGTTATTCACCCTCCAGAAAATACACCACTTTTTGTGAAATCGAAAAACTTTTAGGGCAGAAATTATCTCATTAGTTCTTAATTATTAGTTCTAAGTAAATATTAATATTTTGTTTTAGTTTTAAGAAAGTAGTATTAGGTTTCTAATTTAAATCGAAAACCAACAAGAGAACCTCACAATAATGGTTTGTAAGGAGAGATCTGTAAAGAAAGTAATAAAGATCGAGGCAGTGAAAATGTGGGGGAGAGAATATATAGCAGTACGTCTTGCCACGCGCATTGGGGCTGGTAGAGCACGCAATTAGGAGCGTTAGAGTCGGGAGTGTAGGAAACTGCGGGTGCTAGGTTGGGTAAGGCACTCAACTGCGGGGTTTGGGCCCGGGAGGGCACGAAATTTCCCGGATATCGGCCGAAATATGATTGTCGATGTTTGAGTGAGTGGGTAATCCCAGTCCCACTTCCTGGACATATATTTTATTACCGCATCGAGGTGAAGCGTATCCAATACACCTACCGTAGCCACTTCCGGTGAATAAGAATAACCCCGGTGCGTACCCTTTTGATCAAAAATAAGATGATGATCCCCTGAGTGTGTTCCCCACTCAGTAAAAGCCAACCATTGGTGGGTCGGTGGAATATTGAGAGTTAAGCCGAGTGGATTGCTTAATAATTGCGAAAGGATCGTCCAAATTAGTTAAACACACAGGTACAAAAATAATCTTTAATGTACATGAATTTGAAATAAGCACAGCGTATATAAATATAAATAGTATTAATCTTGCACTGAATAAATAAGTCTACAAAATGTCGTGGGGATTACTTGCAGATTACTCGCTGGGATGTTTGCGTCTTAATGACACCAGACAGAACGAAGGGAATATTATTATTGAGTTAAACACTGAATTAAGTAAGCACTTCTAATATTCGAGGTACGAGCTCGGGATAAAAATTCTAGTTCACAAATAAACTGGTGAAGTTAGGGGATGGAATAATTCAATTAACGATACCTTTGAGTTCGTAAGTATTTTTGAAGGAGGTGGTGAAGATCTTCTTCTGGTGACGATGATCGCACCTAGTCCAGCCGTCTGAGGTTACCGAATGAGAGGGTAATCCTAGACCGGTAATATGCTAATCCTTTGCCGGATCACGAAGGCGAGCCACACGGTGACTCAAATCGGACTTCTTCCTTGAAGTACCTGTCCGATTATTCGGCTCCTGGAGTGGGTAGCCAAAACCGATTACCTAGCTACGTCTAGGGTAATCCGCAGAGGGGTTGGGGGGGCTGCGAGAAGTTTGGCACCTACAAGTACCATGACGGCAAAAACCAACTCCTTGAGAAGTTCCTTCCTTGCAGCGGGTGAACAGTTTCCTATGTGGATCGAGTTTCCCCACCTCGACGTAGGTCCAAGAGCTTCTGCCTGATTCCAGGGAGAAGTCTTCCTTTTATTTCTCTCACGAGCAGAATCGAGAGAGAGAATCGAATTCTCGTAAAATCCGTATCGTCGCGCGAAAGATCTTTTTTCATCTTTGGGCCGACGGTATTTCTTTCACGCCTTCGAGCCATCTCGGAGTTTACGGCGGTGTGAAAAAAGGCGACGGAGAATTCGAGGTGAGAGGTGCCTTTTAGGGATACGAGAGGGCGCGCAGCTTTGTGTTTCAGTGTTTCGGCGTACACCTATGTACGCGGTATTTAGACTTCTACAATGATTCAACATGTTACACCGTATCCTCCTACTCCTTTGTGTGGTGGTATTAATAATAATATCTAAATAATAAATAAAAAATCGTGAAAATCTGAGTTAAAATGTCAGTCATCGATTTCTCCTCTTAATTCGTACTTCTTCGGAATGATTTTGATAATATTTTTTACTGAAAAATATCATTAAGGATACGTACGAAAGACGAAAGGTGTGCCAAGGACATATTAGGGACTGAATTGTATTAAATTTTATTTAAGTACCTGTTTTTTTTTATTTACACTGAACTTAGACTGTAGTGAATAGTGTCAGTAGTGCTCAGTCTGAGGTAATATTTATCAACGAGTCTAGTGGCTTGGTTCAAAATTCCAACCCACTAAGATATGGAAGGAAAGAAAGGTTTAGGAAAGAAGTGAAGAAAGACGCGAACGGATGAGTGAACATCTTGCGAAATGAATCTGCGACTCTATGAGAAAATATCCATCATGGACGTGCATTCTCTCGCTTAGATGGATAGGTTAGATTCAGGTAAGGTGCCAGGGGATGTGCTTTATCCACAGCTCCCTATATTCAGTAATCTAGCACTTCCTTCTTGATTCAGAGTCTTGTGTCTTTTGTTTCATATTTCTTCCTAATAGTTTTTTATTTGGGTTATTTTCTTCTTCTGTAGTTTCTTGAACAACAGTAAGGGTTCTTCAATATTTTATGTGTAAGGTTGTTGTATGAATCCATACCTATTGTGAAAATAGATTTAAGGAGTGAAAATTAATGATAAAGAATGGCATAAGAAACCTTGTCAATACCTAAATGCCATAAGGTATCTTAAACCTGTAAGCACAGTTATCCTAATTGCTTAATCATTTAAAGGACAAAGGTAGCTCCTTCCCCCTACTCTTTGTATTTAGACATCCGTTTGAAAACACCTTAGGACAGGAGAAAGGAAGAAAGCCCTCAGCCAAATAAACAAATGTTTATCTAAATAAAATGAATTTATCCCAATTAATTTTGCATTTCTCTCCCGCAATTAAGAATCGCCTTCGTAAAACTCAAAAGAATAAAATCAGGCTCGTAAAAACTAAATTCGACCTGGTTTTCAACCAATATATATATATATATATATATATATATATATATATATATATATATATATATATATATATATATATATATATATATATATATATATATATGCTAGTTTTGTTGAAGATCATTGTGTATTTCGCCTTAATTAATTTCCTTTGGCAACTTTCTCTTCTTCTAACTATCTTTTTTATTCTATCTTGTAGATGGTGGATCACTTGTCCTGTATTGATCTCTCTTTTCAATGAATGTGTTTGGTAAAAACCAAACTAAATTGCCGAGCTTTCGATCTTATTCGATCATCTTTGGAGCGTTATGATATGGTCTTGCGTCCTTTACCGATGTAATGAGTTCGAGTGAGGATCTGAAAGAATGAAAGAAGAAAAAGATGGTATACTCAGTTTAGTAGATGATAGGAGAGTAATAGATAAAAGTGGGTGAAATTTGAAGCGAGGAGGGGTATTTTGCCCTAGTAGAAGGGCATCACATTATGTTCTTTTGACTTTTCCTTTTTGTCTTATTTGTAGTATGTCGTGTTTTTCTGTTTGTTTCTTTTTGTGTTGTTAGTGTGTTCTTCTTATTGTTAGTGTTTCAATTCTTGTGTACTTATTTTGGAGTTAAATTTTTGAGCATTCAAGCCTTTAATAGCTGTTAGCTCAGCAATTTACCTTGTGTTTTTTTAATGTTATGTTATTTGGTCTCTCTGTTTTTTTGTTTCGGTTGTACTGTGTTAGCCTTTTGTGTTCCTGTCATGTGTATATTGTTGAAACGTTTTCCTGTGAGCAGAACTTAGTACTTGAGAACTAGCTACGACGTGAGACTTTCTCTTGTAATTGTGCAGGTATATTAAGTCTGCCACCAATTCTCTGTAATTCCGAAATAACAACATTCGTAAGGGTTGACCAGACCCTTCTTTCCAATTTCTAGGTAAAGATGTTAATAGGGTCCAGTTTTTTCCTCCTGTGGAGATCCCTCTTCCGATCTTGGTCACGCCTTCTGGCTTTATTAATTATTAAGGATGCGGAGTTCTTTACGCGTTGCAGTTTCCTCATTGGGGTCTTGCTGGCCGCTTGAGTCACTACTACGCGGTAGATGAGCATAGCCTGGACGTACATCAGGTATATTTTCCTAATGTTGATCAAGCTAAGATCTCTAAGCCTGTATAGCTTCGAGATTTCTCTCTTGGCCAGGTTCCACCCCTCCATGTAGTGTCTCGAGTATCCGTGGTCAGAGATCTTTAGGTCCAGGACCGTGCCTTCGGCGGAGTAGCCATATCTCCTCCCATCAATGATGATAGGCCACGCCAACGTGCGGCTCAGTGGGACGATTTTGAATTTGTCCCTATTAGTTCTAATCTTCCAGCGTCTCTTTTCCGGTTGATGTTATTGATTTCCGCTATTATGCGCATTGCCTGATCCCTTGCTTTCTTCACTGGGCACTGAACGATCTGGGTGACCTAATCTGCAAATTGCAGATAGATCGTATCCCTGTGCACCAGAGTTGGGAGGTCGATGGTAAAGAACCGGGTAAAGCAAGGAATCAGGCAACTTTCCTATCGAACGCCAGCCTTGAGTTCGAATTTAGGACCTCTGTATCCTTCGATCATGAGACATGCCCTTCTGTCCATGACAAAGTAACAAATGATCTTTTCCAGGATTGGGTCTAGCTGGAGGTTTAGGATATTGCATTGAAGTCCTTCCAGCCAGACTTTATCGAAGGCCTTCTGCACGTCCCTCAATACAATGTCTAGATAGTACCCATTCGCTCGGCAATAGGCTACTTTTTATGTTAGGAGCTCCAGGGCTGTTTCTGTGCCCCTTTTTTGGCGGAATCCGTGTTGTTGGAGGTTATGCGCTCCAAACTCGCTCAGTTGAGCTTGTAGCCTATTAGTTATGATATTTTCAAAGATCTTGCCGTGCATCTCCAGAAGAGAGATCAAGCGATAGTTAGCCAAATGGTCTGTGGGCTTGTTTCCTTTTGGATGAAGATGATTCTAGTCATCTTGTACCCATCAGGAAAGTAGCTTGTATTCAGGGCGGCATTCATGGTGTTAACCAGTCCCTGTATGATTTGCCTCGGGGCATTCACGAGGTTGTTTTTGGTGAGCCCAGACCAGCCTGGTGCCCTTTGGTTAAAGGACCTTATGGTGTTCATGGTCTCTTTGCAAGTTAATGGGCACCCATAGCCAACCATCTTTTTTTCCTGAGATACTTGCCGGTGGGGGTGGGATCTATGTATCACTCTGCCGAGGTCCTCAAGCAGTTGATCTTCGAATTCCTGGTCGAAGTCGTCGTTCTCCTCAAGGACTATAGCTAAAATCTTTTTCTAGTGTGGCCTGAATCTTTTTTCAAGAGACTCTGGATCCTCAATGATTTCATCTCCATTTTTATTTGTGTTTCGGCTTTGGTGGGCAGTCCCCTAAGTCTTCGGATGCTGTTCAAAAAACTTACTGGACTGTCCTTTCTGTCCAGCTTACCAATGATGTCATTACAGATTTCCTTCTGTTTATCTTTGATTGTGTGTTTTAGCTCCTCGCTTAGTTGTCTCATTCTGGCTGTCCTTACCCGATTTGAGCCTGTCCTGCCTATTTCTTCGAAGATTTTCCTATGTTCCCGAGCGATTTTCCTCATCTCGTTTGTAGGATCATTTTATAGGAGATCCTTGAGACGCATCTCTCGTCGGCTTGAATGAGGAGATTAGTGATGGAGTTTATCTCCTCATCTATCTCTTCGAGATTGGCGTCTTCCAGGTCAGCTGGTTGATATTCGCTGAGTATCTTTCTATATAGCTCCCAGTTAGCTTTCGCATAACTTTTCCTAAGTGGGACGAGTTTGAGAATTGGTGCAAGCGAGATTGTTGTAAGTATCGGGATATGGTCGATCGATACCACAGGTTCGGGCTCGTTGTTGATGTTAAAGAGGAAGTTACGGCTCTCTAACACTATGTCTGCGGTTTGGTTGCCGAACGTTGTGTTAGGTATGTCAGGAAATCCGGTCCTACTGTCTGGAGTCTGTCTCTTTCGAAAAGTAGTTCCAGATTCCTTCCCCTTTGATTGGTCCTATCGTAACCAGACGCTCTGCATCTGGCGTTTAGGTCTCCACCCAGCAATGTCATTTTTCCTCGCCCAAAGATGTTGAAAAAGTTGGGAATTGACAGGTAATTTCGGCGGGGCGGCTGATAGGCCGCTGCCACAGTTAGTCCTCCCACCAGGGTTGGAACTTCGACAGCCACGAATGATTCTTCTAAGTCTGGAAGTGTTTTGTATGTGGTGTTTTTTCGGATCGCGATGGCTGCGCAATCGTACCGTTCTTGTGTATAGGTTTTTGTGATCACAGTATAATCTTGTATTTTTATTGTGTTAGTTTCTGTGTCTACACCGTGTTCGAAAATGAGAATCAGGTCGGGATCTACTGTACGGAATATGTTTCCGTAGGGAATGGATTTTCCTTCCCATCCGTTTACGTTTAGTGAGAGTATTTTTAGTGTGTTGTTTTTGTTTTCCATGTTTTGTTTGTTTGGTGTTCTTGTAGTCTATGTGAGTGTGTATATTCCCCTTGTAGTGGTTTCCCCTCTACAAGTTTGTATATAAATTTCCCCCCAAACAATATATATATATATATATATATATATATATATATATATATATATATATATATATATATAGTTATAGTTATAGTTATATCAGGAATGTATCAACTGGCAATATTTCCTTTCGCCATGCGCACGAAAATCCACGCATGGTCCCATTTGAGCTGTGCTCCCGCGTTAACAAGGTTGGTCAAAATTTAAGTATAATTCTTAGTTTGGTTTTCCCCCTTTTTGTCAAACTTAAATTAATTCTGTGTATTTTGCCAATTACAGACCACAAAATTCACGTTAACCATTATCATAGATATTTTGCTCACCCCAGAACTAATTATCATAGAACTTTCGCTTACCCTAAAACTAATTTATCTCACCCTATATATATATATATATATATTATAAATTTCGCCTTATTTTCAATATATTGTAATCGGCATATCATCCCTAATTTATTTACATGTCGTATAGTTTCAATTATCAATCGCCAATACTTTTATCTAATAATTGTACTCACAAACATCATCACAATTTTCAAGTCCCCCATTAAGTGCATTTTCTATTCATTGATTAATGACGCTGCCTGTTTTCAAACCACCATAATTGTCGTACTGCAACGATTCTTAATTTTGTAATGTAAAGGACCTAAATGACTTAAGCTCTTCCCATATTGTATTACCTCAATTAAGATATTAAAATATTAGATTTCTCAAATAAATATATTTTGTTAAAACTTAGAATTAATATTCCTTCTGAAGAACTGCCTTTATTTCATACATTCAATTTTCAATCTCAATTCATTGCCAAAGTAATTTCTTACTTTGGATGGTGCTCAAGATTCCCTAGGATAATTACGATTAAAAACGTTCAACTTATTATTAACCACTTTATAAGCCACACACAAACCGCTTTACCCTTTATTTCTTATATCCCGTCTCTTTTTATCATTTCTTATTTTTTCATACTCAGCTTCACTTATGGTGAGGCAGGAGTTCCTGTGCAGTTTTATCTTCGCTGCCATAAGCGCCTCATCTACTTTTGCCTTTTGTGCCTGCCCATCGTAAGTCCACTTTAATTGGCCTGTCTTTACCCCTTCAACAATCTTCCTAATGTTGGAGTTGGCTGGGAATGGGGTCAGATCAGTTCTGTAGAACTGCATTTTTAACACTTCTCCATCAAATTTGGTGGTTTGTTCGGGAGCCTCTACCCTGCTTCTACACCTCGACCCCTTACTTTTTTTTAGGGTTCGACCTGTTCTTCTTAGTCTTCCGAAGAGGATGCGGAGCTTGAAAGGTTACCTTCAGCCTGCTTTATTCTCCTTGCTGCTTTTTCCCCTGTATTTCCCGTTTTCATTTGGCCTCTATTCTCGGGTCCCTATTTTTGGATTTTTGAGGAGCTTGTGTTGTCTCCTGGTTTTCGTTTACTTCCGCTCTTTCTTCACTTGCTGGAAACGGCGTCGTTGGGGCTTCTTCCTCCAAATCGTATTGTAGTTGTAGGACGTCCCCCGATCGAGGGTTGTCCGGGAACCATATTTCCTCGAGTCCATTCTTTTTGAGCATGGTGTTAAGCTCAGTTGCGATACAGCCCGAGTTGGTGAGGTTTCCCACCTGTGTGTACAAAATACACGTGAGGATTTTTGTGGAGTATTTATTTCCTACCTTCAGGTAAGTCTTTGGAGCGGCACTTTCTACTGTCCTTGTGGGGGTGGCTTTTGCCACTTTGGCATAGGAGGTATTAGCTCTCCTAATTCCTCCGCCTTTTTCTCGTCTGCTTTTCTTTTTAGTATCTCCTTCTTCTTTGGGCAAGACATGGCCATTGCCCCGTGCTTTTGCTCACAGTTTGGGCATTTTTCCTCGGCTGCTGGGCATTCCTGCAAGCGATGCCCTTTACCATTGCATCTAGAGCAGGTTATGTCTTGCTCCTTGCAATCTTCTGTGGTATGGTGTTCTAATTTAAAGCACCTGAAGTAGATTTTTACTGGGATAATCTCCTCCCTCTATATTTGTTTTCTGCTTATTTTGGCATTGAAGAGCAGTAGTTAACTCTCCTTCGCCTTAGTTGCCATTGTGGTATCGCCAAATATAATCTTGAATACGTGGTTGTATTCCGTGCTGTCCATTCTGTTTATAACTTTACTGCATCGCTTATGTTCGCCCACTGCTGGTTCCTCTCTATTTCATCTTTAATTTCTTCCATTGTGTGCTGGCCGATCCACGGGTCCAGCCTTCGGCATATCAGACTTCTGTGTGCCTGGATCTGGGCAGGGGTATGGGTTGAAGGTTTATTCCCCTCAGGATCTTTATCCCAGCTTCCTTTTTGAGGGACTCAATGTCCTTTTCCTTATCGCATATAGCGACATATCCTGTCGGTGAGTCGATCAGGCGAAGGACTGCCACATTTAGGCTTCCGAATAAGGTTTCGTACACCTTCCTCTTGTTCGACTTTTCTAGGCCACTTATTTTCCCCGCGGTACTCTTGCAGCACTAGAGTCCGCCATTTCGGCTTGTGTGCAGCACCTTGTAGAAGGGGTGCACTTACTTTCTTTCTTTCTATAGTTAAATATCCATCCTTTAATACTTGTATTGTTTTGTACTGCAATCCTTGCTTGGAAGCTATTGCCGCTCCATCGTGTGATTCTCCTGAAGGATTTGTGTTAATAACATTGTAGTTCCATAACTTTAATTTCTCGTTTTCTGTGTTTCTTCCATGTTCTCATATTAGTATAACATTTGAATCAATCTTTCTGAATAAGTTTCCGTACATAATTTCTTTCTTTCCATCCGCATGTGTTAATTTGTAGTATTTTTAATTTCTTAATATCCATAAGCCAATTGTCTATTTTCGTTCGTTTATTCGTTTTCCGTTTAGTTTGTCCTATCCGTTAAGTTATCGGTGTTTCTTCTTCTTTTTCTGGTTCTTCTTTCATTTATCCTGGGTTCCCCCTCTGCTGACTGCATTCGAGGGTCTTTCTGGTCGTTCATCTCTGGGTGATGGACCCCTTTTACTTGCAGATTTAGATCTGTCCCTTTTTTGGGCTTTCCTGCGAGTAACCCGTGTGCACTCTTGCTCTCTGTCGTCGTCGGAGTTTTCAGTCTCTACGTCCTCGCTGATTGTGTCCTCTTCTGATTCTTCTGCCTATTGATTTCCTTTCGCCTCTTCAATTAACTCATGTTTTGTCTTTTCTGTGGCATTGATTCTGAAAATAGCCGATGAGTCGACTTCTTTGGGGAATTTCATCGGTTCGAGCCCGTTTTCCTGTAACATGCTGTTGACTGTTGTTGCATAACTTCCAGGGTTAACTATGTTCATCACATGGTCATGTAATATACAAGTAAGTATTTTTACGTTGAGAGTACCATATAAATTTATTTTTGTTGCCGGTACTTGTTGGTCACTTTTTGCCATTGATGCGTATGAGTTTTTATTCACGTTAGTATTTTTTCTGTTTGACTCTGTTTCTTTTATCTTTATATTTTCTCTTCTTTTGGGAGAGATCATAGCCATAGTTCTATGTCCCCTTGGCAGTTTATGGATCTCTTAACTGTTTTGTTGCAGTGTGGCAATAATGGCCTTCAGTTCCACATTCAAAACAGATGATTAGGTCTTTGAGGGGGGGGGGCAATTTTGCGTCGTGTGTTCTTTCAACCTATAACATCTGAAGCATATCTGTATGCTTGTGAAGACGTCTCTTTGTATGTGGGCGGATGGGATTCTCATGTTGAAAGCGTGAATTCCCTGTTCTATGATCCTTGAAGCCATTTCGGTAGATTCACAAATGACCTTGAAAACGTGAGTGTGATCTTTAAATTTGACCACATCTGTTATTTTGAGCCATTTCTGTCTCTCCTGAAGTTCTTCTCTGATTTCTTGGCATGAGTTCTCTCCTATCCAAGACTCGAATTTTCGGTAGATTCCACTTCTGTTAGCCGTGATTTGTGGTGGTACTCTAGCTTCCAAGTTCAACTTTCTTAGCATTATGCTCCCAGCAGATGAAAGTAGCTGCTCTACGTCTTTATTTTCTGGGTAAATAACTGTGAATCCAGATGGTGCCTCAATGCATTTGATTAGTGGTATCTCCAAATCTATAAATATGCATTGCACTACTTCTTGTGGTGATCTTTTCCTTCCGTTCGATATGAGTTTAAGGGGAAGCCTTTTGAAGTCCGGTGGGTCCATCTTCCCGGGAGTCGTCCCCTCTCCGAGAAGAGGGGTTCTTCTGACGATCTTCAGCTGTGGAGACTTATCCAGTCTCCACTAGCGAGAGGAGCCCCGCTATCTGTCCTAGTACTATCTCGCCTACCTTCCAATTTTCGCACTCTCCTTGGTTAATCCTACCTATCTGGGCCTAGCCCTAACAGCGGTCCACAGTTGGGTTCTGGCTCGTGACCGAGAATCGGCCCTTCTTTTCTGACCCCCTAACAGGGTCTCCTGCAGGGGTTTACTATACCTTACTACCAACTGTAACTTCAGACCTTGTCGGTGACCAAGTTATTTAGTGCTAGTGATAAGTAAGTTTGGGGTAAAAAGAAAGAAAAAAGAGCCAAGAATTTAGAATAAGGAAGAGCAACCCCTACGGGGCGGGAAGATGGTGCTACTTCGCTCAAGAGGAACAGGAGGAATCTCTAATCAGCCCCAGGAGCGCATATATTTCTTCTTAGAAGTTTTCTTGAGAAGGCGTTTTATTTAGGTCCTGCCTAAAACTTTTCCTGCTTTACCTGTGATAGTCTTTACTAGTTCCCAGCGAGAGAGCAAGCGTACAGACTGAGTATATCAGAATGAAAGAATTTGAATTTGATGTAATAAGAATGAAAATGTGTAGTAGGTATATAAAGATAAAAACAAGTTGAGTTTTGCCCTGGTGTAGAGGGAATTTCTCAGGTTTTTTTCTCGTATTCGATCTTATTTTCCTCCAATTTGATCGCGTTGTGACTTTGTCATTTTTGGTTTGTTTTTTCATCTTTTATTTTACATATATATATATATATATATATATGTATATATATATATATTCGTATATTTGGGCAGAAGATTCTCACGTGACATATTTTATTGAAGGTGACTGCGAACTCAGCATCAATAATTTTCTTTTCGAGTCTCGATTTCTCTAATATTCCGCTTTTGGTCGTTGGTTAACCCGTGTATAAGCTCGCCAAAATTCATTACAAAAGCCCTGATGAATGACGGCAATAAAATAATTCATTGGATAAAATGAAACATTTATTGGCCTAACGCGTTTCGATACACTCCTGTATCATTATCAAAACGGACGAAAGAGTAATCAAGGAAATCATAAACAGAATGAAACCAACCCAAAACGAAAACAACGTATCACTCACAATCTACTACAATAATAAACGGACATCCAACCTTATACTCAAAAATAACCATACACCCACCCTAACACCTAAACAAAGAAGTCATTTAATATATGAATACACCTGCAAAATGGGAGACTGTGAGCTCTTACCTCATTCATATATCGAAATGACAGAAACAAAATTAACACGAAGAATGAGCTACCATTTAAACAACGGTGCACCTAAAACACATACATTTGAAAAACATGGAAGACAATTGGACCGGAAGTCACTCGAAGATAACACCGAAATTCTTGTTATGCTCAAAATCGCCAACAATTACTCATATTAGAAGCTCTCTATATAAAAGAAAAACAGCTAAATTAAATACACCAACTAACATATAGTTCACTCGCGTCCTCGTGCACCAAGTAATAATCCCCGCCTATCTTATTCTTGTGCCCATTTTAAACTAGCCTCTTTAAGTCGTCTTAATCCTTTGTTTTTAAGAATTTCCATTCCCTATAATATGTTTGTATAATTGTTAACCTTCAAACGCCGATATACTCGTATATAGCCATGTTTTTATTTTCTTATATTATTTCTACCTTCCTTTGATAATGATACAGGAGTGTATCGAAACACGTTAGCCCAATAAATGTTTCGTTTTATCCAGTGAATTATTTTACTGCCCTCGTTCATCAGTGGTTTTGTAGTGAATTTTGGCGAGCTTATACACGGGTTAATTGAATCAGAGTGCTTAGAGGTTGGCTACGGAGGGATTGGAATGAACTTTGCCAGCAAGCAACCCAAAGGAAGTTAGATACACAACAATATGAAAATAAAGTTTTAATAAAGACTAAACAATATATATATATATATATATATATATATATATATATATATATATATATATATATATATATATATACAAATAATGTGCTTTGAGAGATAAATTAATAAGCGAATCTCGGATATCTCACTTGGCTTGTAAATAACTATTCATATGTAAATCCATATACTCTAGTAATATTGGTAAGCTTCGCGGTGAAGTTGGAGAATGTGAAAGGGAAGGGTTACATTGGAACCTGATGTTCGAGTGGGGCTGGTGAGTGAAGGTCGTGAGATAAGAGGTGGAGACGATGAAGTAGGTTCTCAATGGACTGACCTGATCCCACAATTCCGTCACGATTCTGCTGGAAGAAGGTGGTCACGGGAGCTTCTTGTTAAAGATGGCCCCACGTTCGTGAATTCCGAGGAATCTTGGGTGCTTCTGTGACAGGAAGGGGGGGGGGGCGAAGTGACTCATCGACGCGTAGGGTCACGGAGAAAAGCCGAGATGTAAATGTCTTGCTTAGGGAACCAGAGTGAGGATGGTTGAAGCTTCGGCTCTAACACGTGAGTACTAGCCTGGGTTCGCAATGACTAGCAGACAAACGGGATAAGGAGCCTCCCTAACTGGGACCGATCTCCTCTCTGAAGACTTGGTGCTTCGACGATTTACCACTACACCGATATAAAGCAAATCCTGCCCCGCCAGACGCTGTGCAAGCTCTACTACCGAGGGTTAAAAGAATTCATATTTTATACTAGAAACTCGGGAGAGGTTCACATGGCTCCGGAAGTAGATTTGATGTCAAGCTCCTCCATTTCGTCCTCTGTAAACTTCCGGAAACCACTGGTACACAAGATGAGCTCCCATTTATCGATAACCAGTCGAGGAAGGAACTCGGTCGTTAGCTGAAATGGCCGGCGGTTTCTTCCGGTGGGAGACCACTAGATATCGGGCCGGAAAAGGAAGGTTTGATAACCGGCCCGCCCTGAAGTGAGGTGGGGGAAACGTGAGTTCATTATGCTATTCTCCTACATATATTTATATATATATATATATATATATATATATATATATATATATATATATATATATATATATATATATATATATATATATATATATATATATATATATATATATATATATATATATATATATATATATATATATATATATATATATATATATATATATATATATATATATATATATATATATATATATATATATATATATATATATATATATATATATATATATATATATATATATATATATATATATATATATATATATATATATATATATATATATATATATATATATATATATATATATATATATATATATATATATATATATATATATATATATATATATATATATATATATATATATATATATATATATATATATATATATATATATATATATATATATATATATATATATATATATATATATATATATATATATATATATATATATATATATATATATATATATATATATATTTTAATTAATTAAATTCATAAATTTTTATCTTTCCTCCGTCATGGCATTCAAGCCTTGCAAGTATTTTGTTTGCTATATATATATACGTTTCTTTGTTTTTTTAATAATAATCAATATTTCTACTTTTGCTGGTGTTTAGGATATCATTTCTTTTTTATTCATTTTGTTTTAGTTGTGGGCACTTTGCCTCTTTTTCTTCAAATTTGTTATTTTAACTAGCTGGTTGTGTTAGTCTTGTTTAAGTAAAGATTCCAATTGGGTTTTCTCGGGAGCAGTTTCTTCCATTTGGGAATAAGGCTTGCCTGGTGGCGCGTTCCCTAGCTGCTCTCGGAATGTCTAAGTCGAGGTTCATGTTCAGGAGTATTTCTTCTTCGATGTTGTCCCAGGTCTTACTCCCTAGCCTTTGGAGTTCCATATTCAGTGGATTCAGACCTGCTCTTGCGTTTAGATCTGTTTCTCGAATTTGGTTCATCCTTTGTGCTCCAGCTATAAGCAGTGCTGCTTTTTCCTGCACTCTCTGCACTTGTCTGAGAGAGGTGGAACTCACAGCCTGCATGACCACTACCGGCTACACTAAAGTCGAGCGCACCAGAGCAGTGTATAGCTTCTTAAGATTTTTGAAAGCTGATGTTTTTGAATGTATACAGTTTACGGAGCTGTATTTTGGCGAAGGAGATTCTGCTGTTTATGTGCACCTTGTATCCTTTTGAGGTTAAACGCAGACCTAGGACTTTTCCTTCATTTCCGTACGGGTACACTTCGCCGTTTACTAAGACATCAACACGTTCATCAGGTACATCACATCCTCCCCTACTGAATCAGGTAAGTCTAGTGTATACACAAGGTACAACAGCGGATTCAGACAACCACCTTATGGAACACCCGCCTTAAGTTCGAACTCGGGTCCTCTGTAGCCCTCGATCTAAATTTGGTCTTTTCTATGCATGATGTAGTCACAGAGCACCCTTTGCAGGATTGGATTTAGCTGGAGACCTCAGATCCTGTATTGTAGACCTCTAAGCCAAACCTTATCGAAGGCCTTTTGTACATCTGGCATCACCACGTCTAAGGAAAACATTTTTTAAAGGGTATTTATTCCGCCTAGGTTGAGCATAAGGTTAGAGGAAACGGGCCAGTCCGGTGAGTGGAATTTTAAAATAATTTTAATTTTCGATTCCAGCTTGTCGCTTGAATGTTGATCGCCGGCTTATCTTTGTTTATTAATATACCTTCTAAGATGTTCAGCCTAACTTTATTAACCTCGTTTCTTTTAATAACGGTGTTATCAACTAGCATATCTCTCGTTAGGTTAATGTTATGAGCACTCTCCATATGATTTTAAGCCCTCCGCTTTGGAGATGCATAGTTAAACGTCTCGAAAGTGTAGTAGTTGCCATGCCAATATATTTTGAGTTTTTATAATGCTTAAAGTCTTTATCGGGGCAGATGAACTCGTAAACTATGTTGTTTGACTTGCGATTCGAGGAGTTTAGGCAGCTGTTGTTTTTCATTAGGGGATTGCTGGCTTTTGTTGTTTTATAATAAATGATGAGTTGAACTTTATCCATTAGATTCTTAAACTTGATGTTACGGTTAATAATCCCCTTGATGTTTTTTTTTTTTCTTATTTTATAGGCCGTGGACATCTGGTTTCTGTAATATACTTTGGTGTTATTGACTTCTCCTTGCTTGCTTTCAGTTTTATTCGTATCTTTGCAATGATTATTTAAAAATGATTGGAGTTGTTTGCCAATCATGCTGTTTAAGAAGCCGTTGTTCACGAGTGCTTGTTTTACTCGTGCTATCTCTTGGTGGTGAAGTTCTCATGTAGAACAGCATTTATATGCTGGGTGGGTGTATGAGCTGATTACGCTTATTTTATACCTTTCTAAGCATTTACTCTCCGCATTGAGTCATCTTCCCATGTCCGTACCTTTTCTATGTACTTTAGTTATGTAGCTATCATTGATGTTTTGAACCTCAACGTCCAAGAAAGGGAGTTTATTGCCCGTGTTCAATTCATAAGTAAATTTTAACACGGAGTTCTCCTCAAATTGCTGTTTGATGTTTATCAGATGTTCTCTCTTCAAGTTGACTCATATAATATTTGGCGAAAGTCGGCCCTAAGGGTGACCCCATAGCCTCTCCATCCACTTGCTTGTATATATTACCGTCCGGTGTCCTGAACGGAGCCTCTGATGTGCATGAACGTAACATGACATCAGATGCCTAGCCGTAGAAAAAAAACCCGCGAGAGAATGTAAAAAACGACCGATGTCACATGCTTTGTCTGTTCCAGACCAGGATACGGATGGAAGAAGTGTGTCTCAGAAAAAAACACGCTGTGCAAACTGCGGAGGTGACCACAAGGGCTTGGCCATGAGGTGCCCCGTCCGCAAAGAGGCAATCCGGGCAAAACGCGAAAAGTCAAAAAAAGAAAAGGAGGCAAAGGCAAAGAATTACGCGGAAGCAGCAGCGGCTACAAGAACCACGTTCACCGAAACAACGGCACCAAAGCTAGTGATGCCAAGTGAGTGTCAAGAAATAATGACGATGGTCATTGTTGCTGACCTGGCGAACCTAGCCAACCCCGGCATCTTTTCGGATGCATTAAACCGTCTCCTACAAAAGAACGGGGTTGATAAAAAGCTGTGGTTTCCGCCCAACTCTGCTTTGCAGGAAATATTAAATATTCAGTTTGTCGACGACGAAAAACAAAAAGACCCAAACAGAGAAGATGAAGATACAAAAAAACAAGAAAAACACAGAGGAAGAAGCAACCTAGGAGGAAGAAAAAACGACAAGGAAAAAAGAAGAAGACGGAAGTGAGACTAGAAACAGAGAAGGAAGAGAGTAAAGAAGTGGAAAAAAGCTCAGAAGAAAATGAAGACGAAATCCTAGGCTATCCTGGAGTACCCCTCACGAAGAAAAGGGATATCCTATAGCGGGGTTTCTTCTTCGACGCCCAGGACGTGAATCTCAAAGTCTTCGGCGCATCTGTGTGCAGACCTCCAAAGGGAAACGTAGAAAAACTGCTCGAAGGCATCTGCCGTAGCGACTACAAGTGGACCTTCGAAGGACCTTGTTCGCCAAAGGAAATAGGAGGACCACTGATGGAGCGCGCGATGTTCCTCCCGGACTCGTGCATTCACACCGTCAAAATGTCCACCTACAAAAAGTTAAAAAGTGTCCCAAAACATCGTAAATTGAATAATAAACTATAGTACGAAAAAGTGTAGAATAATGTATAAATAATGATGATAAAGTGATATGTGCGAAAAATAAATAATAACGGAAAGTAAATAACGATAATAAGTGAATAAATAGCGATCATAAAGGGACTATAATAACGAAAAGTGAATAAATAAAGTAGAAAAAATAGCGATAATAAAGTAACTATAATAACGAAAAGTGAATAAATAAGGTAGAAAAGCGAATAAATATGGATAATAAAGTGATTAAAACAAGTGACTAAAATAAATTATTGATAAATAAACTAGAGTGAGAAAAGTAAATAATATTAACAAAAAGTGAATAAATAATGACTAAAGGGATTAAAATATGTTTATAATAAATAACCAGACATGACTAAAATAAATAACAACGAATAAAAGAATAACTCAAATTGGAATTATGTAGATACTGCGGTCATTGAATGCGACCAAAAATGGCATATAGTGTTATTAAAATTTAACAATGTTAATAAGAATGTGAACAACCTATTCTAAAAATTTAATAATATGATTTTATACAAAAACGAACCCTATTAATGCGTAATATCAAAGTTAAACGAACTAACGTTTAGATTATAAATATATGATCCCCTGATAATTCCGGGGGAAACCCCTTTATTTTTTTTCTTACTCATACTCATATCTACTCTTCTCCGCTAATTTAACAAAATATTTCACCACTATTACTATTTATTTTTCCATTTATGTATTAAAATTTTAAATATTTTAAATTTTAAATATTTGTAAAAACTTATTGTATTTCTGTCTCTAAATATACCTTTTATACCTTTCATTCTGTCAGATCCTCAATCCACTCATTATATCGGTAAAGGAGGCAAGACCACATCCAAACGCTCCGAAGATGATCGAATAAGATCGAAAATTCTGCAATTTAGTTTAGTTTTTACCAAACATTCATTTAAAAGAGAGATGAATACAGGAAAAGTGATCCACCATCTACAAGATAGAATAAAAAAGATAGTTAGAAGAAGAGAAAGTTGCCAAAGGAAATTAATTAAGGCAAAATACATAATGGTCTTCAAAAAAAATCGCATTCAAGAAAGACTGCCCTAACTCCTCGAATCTTAAGTCAACCAAAATAGTTTATGAGTTCAACTACCCTTATAAAGACTGTAAGCTTTATAATAACTGTAAATATATTGGCATGACAACTACCGCACTTTCGAGACGGTTAACTATGCATCTCCAAAGCGGAGGGCCAAAAAAACACATGGAGAGTGTACATAATATTAACCTAACGAGAGATATGCTCGTTGATAACATCATCATTAAAAGAAAAGAGGTTAATAAAGCGAGGCTTAACATCTTAGAAGCCATAGTAATAAATGAAGATAAGCTGGCCATCAACAGTCAAGCGACAAGCTGGAATCGTACATTAAAACTATTTTAAAAATTCCATGCACAAGAGTGGCTTATTTTCTCTAACGTTACGTTTAACCAAGGCAAATAAATACGCCTTAAAAATCGTTTCTTTCACTTTGGACTTACCTGATCCGGTAGGAGAGGAAGTGATGTACCTGCAGTTTGCAGATGACATCACGCAAATCGTCCCCAGCTATTACAAGCATGCCGGATATCAAGCAAGGCAGACAGCCATTGAAATCGACAACATCAATCGATATGAACGAAAGTGGAAAATCAAGACCAACCGCCAAAAGTTCCAAATCCTACCAATTAACCGCCGAAAACGTGTGAATGTCACAGTAAATGGAGATGTTTACCCATATGGTAACAAAAGAAAAGTCCTAGGTCTACAATTTACCTCAAAGGGTATAAAGTTCACATTAGTGACAGAATCTCCCTAGCCAAAATATAGCTTGGCAAACTGTATAGGTTTAAAAACCTCAGCATAAGAACCTATAAAAGCTGTACACTGCTCTGGTACGCTCAACATTAGTGTACCCAGCAGTGGTCATGCAGGCTGCGAGTTCCACCTCTCTCAGACAAATGTAGAGAGTGCAGAACAAAGCAGCCCTGCTTATAGCTGGAGCGAAAAGGACGGACTATATTCAGCAGACAGTCCTGCACGCAAGAGCAGGACTAACCCCTCTGAATATAGAACTCCAAAGGCTAGGGAAAAAGACCTGGGACAAAATAGAAGAAGATATACTCCGAATATTAACCACAACCTAGACATACCGAGAGCAGTCAGGGGTCGTGTCACCAGGAAATCCCTCTTCCCGAGTGGAAGGAACTGCTCCCGAGACCAACAAGTTGGTATATATACCTAACCGTAAGATTTAAGAACAACAAAAATCCAAAGAATGAAGAGATAATAGCGAAGAGTGAAAGAGGCGTAGTGCCCATTACAAAACCAATCTGGACAACCGAAAATTTAAACCTAAACCCCGGCAAAACATATAGTAACTCTAAAATAGAAATATAAAATAAGAAACATATAGCAAGTAAGAAACTTGAAAGGCTTGAAAGCCACGATGGAGGAAAGATTAAATATATTTATTTACTTAAAGTTAGTTGAATATTATTGATAATAATAATAATAATAATAATAAAAAAAAGAAGAAAATAAAATAAAAAATAAAATAATATATATATATATATATATATATATATATATAAATTGAAAAATAGAAATAATAATAACAAATAAAGGTAAGAAAAATAAGAAACAAGTACAAGACAAACCTGTGAGGAGCCCTCTACACTAGGGCCAAACTCATTCTATTTTTATCTTTATATACCTACTACACATTTTCCTACTTCTTACATCAACTTCAACTTCAACTTCAACTTCTTTCACTTTACTTTATGCCAGATCCTCACTCCACTCAGTACATCGGTAAAGGAGGCAAGAAATTCCATAACGCTCCAAAGATGATCGAATAAGATCGAAAGCTTAGCAATTTAGTTTGGTTTTTACCAAACACATTCATTTAAAAAAGAAATCAATACTGGACAAGTAATCCACCATCTACAAGATGGAATCAAAAAGATAGTTAGAAGAAGAGAAAGTTGCCAAAGGAAATTAATTAAGGCAAAATATATAATGGTCTTCAACAAAATTTGCATTCAAGAAAGACTGGTACCCAATTACACTAATATATATATATATATATATATATATATATATATATATATATATATATATATATATATATATATATATATATATATATATATATATATAAAGAGTGGGCCGTAAGTTTCAGATACCCTAGAATATGTGTTTGACGAAAGAGCAACGAATTGAAATCATACTGATGGCTTGATCGGGAAGCAGTCGCTGTGTTGCACTGAACTTTAACAGAAAACATGGAACGAACATCACACACGACACTGTGGCAAAACTGATTAACGAGTTTCAGAAAACTGGAAATGTTGCACATCAACAGCCAAGTGGTCCAAGAAGTACAGCCACCGATGAAGACACAACAGCTATAATACTTACAGTGCTTAAACAGAGTCCCAGAAAAGTACCTGACGGTTGTCTGCAGAAAGTGGTGCCAGCAGATCGAGCATCAGGAGAATTTTGAAAGCAAACAAATGGCATCCATACAAATTGCATATGGCACAGCATTTGAGTGAATGAAATTCTGTGAATAAGCATTACACAAAGTGAACGAGGATGCAAACTTTTCAATTAAGATCTTGTTTACTGATGAAGCAAATTTTACGTCAACGGAGAGGTTAATCGTCAAAACATACTTTATTGGAGTAATGCTAACACTACCTGACTGAGTCCGACGAAGATGCAAGGTGCCGGTAAAGTGATGGTGGAGGCCGGGATATGGGGTGACAGAATTATTAGACCAATTTTTGTCAGTGAACATCTTAATGCTGAAAGGTATCTTAACTTGTTGCAGGAATAAATTTTCCCATCCAGGCTAAACGAGGAAGGTAACTTCCCAGTTTAATTCCAGCAAGAGTTCATCTGGCGACTGTCTACTTGGACATTAGTCGCCGTATTTAAAAACTTCCTAGTACTAGGCTACTTTAAAATAAGATTCAAAAAGACAAAAAGAAACAAACCCAACACTAAAAAAGAGGAAAAGGCAACGAGCAGGAACGTGCGACCTATAAAGAAACCAAAAAAAATTAATTAAATAAGAGGGAGAAGGCCGGCCTCTCACCAAAAGTCTGCAAATCCACCAGTCAATGTGCACGCACTCGTCCCGAGTACAAGGGACAGGCGGTAGCGACCCCGCCCATCCCGGTACCGGGACAGGTAACGTGCGCGAAGACGAACAGTCTGGGAGACAACGCAGTTTTCACAGTAGGGCGCTGGCGAGCGCTCCATCAAATGGCGGTGCGTCCCGCGAGTGTGCCCAATTCGGAGACAACTGAAAACAATCTGAAGCCTTCTCGGCATTGGGGGGTAGGTCCATGGGGACAGTCGCGGCGCAATGGCACGCAACTTTAAGTTCCCTATGACCGACTCCCATCTTCTTTAATAAGCAGCCCGAAGAGCTGCCCGTATTCCTGCCATGTAGTCGGTATAGGGAAAAGCGAAACGCTGGTCCGGTCGCAGAGTCCTACTTGAACATTAGTCGCAATTCCTACATGTCCAGGAAACTAGCAGAAGACAATCTCGACATCCGATCGGCTTGCCAAAACCATGGCGTCACGTATATCGCAACCCAGGGGATGCGAAGATTCCGATCCTTCGAGAGCACTCAGAGCGCTTTGTAAGTCGCTAAAGATCACAATCCGGTCTCCGAACCGGGCACGTCGCGTAATCTTCCGTAGCGAGTTGTGTATTGCCACCAGCTGGACCGTGAAGACAGACGTAGCGCCTGGCAGAGCCCCGATGACTTCAAACAGAGGAGATACGGCGTGGAGGCCGACCCCATCTTGGGACTTGGAGCCATCCGTATACACTGGCATGGTTCCAGCGTGACACGAGGTGTGCTCCAAAAAGGTCGAATGCAATACTCCTGGCGCTGTACAAGGTTGGGAGCAGAGGCGTGGCGAAAAATGGGCTAATGTGGTGTTCTCCAGGCTGGCGTCCTGGGCGGAACCAGGGTCGCCACCGGTCCGAGAGGTATACCTAGCTCTCGACGGGGTTTCCTAGCCCTAAACCCAAAGGGCTTAGGGTATGACTGGCGTCTCTCGGCGGAATAGGCACCGTCGAAATCAGCTGCGGATGCAGTAAGAGCTGTTGGCGACTGAGGGAGGCTCCGGGATATCGCGTACAAGCGAATTATGCACTCTACACGGCGTAGAGCGAGTAGCATCTCCCCATCATCGACTAGTAGGCTCTCAATGGGGGAAGTGCGGAAGGCACAGGTCACCAGCCGTAGGCCGGTGTGGTGGATTGAGTCTACCTTCTGCATTACACGCTCGGCTGCGGATGCATAAAACTCGCATCCGTAATCGAGCTTCGAACGAACAAATGATTGATAAAAAAGTAAGGCAGTAGCCCTATCAACGCCACAAGCGCTGAACATCACGGAACGGAGAATATCCATGGCACGGGTACAAGAGATCCTAAGGCTGTGAATATGAGCCTCCCAGGTGAGGCGTCGGTCAAATACAAGACCAAGGAAACGGTACGACTCAACCACTTCCAGCGGTGCCGCATTAAGAAACAAGTCTGTGTCTGGGTGGAGCCGTGGATGGCGGCACAAGTGCACCAGCTTAGTCTTAATCAAGGAAAACCAAAACCTGTGCGCTTCGGCATAGCGAGAGACGCGGTTCAATGCCTGTTGGAGTCGACGCTCCAGAGTTGGCATCTGGGCCGCGCCAAAAGAGATCGAAAGATAGTCTACGTAGAGCGTAGAGTGTGACACTGAGGACACTTCCCTGCGGCACACCCTCTTCTTGCTCCTTTGGGCCGGAGAGGGCTCCCCCCCCCACTCGTATACGCGGAATCGACGATCTCGCAAAAATTCAGATATAAACATTGGGAGGCGTTCCCTTGCCTCTTCCACGTGGAGAGTCTCCATGATACCGTATTGCCATGCGGTATCATAGGCCTTCTCCAGACCGAAAAACACCGTGGCGTAGTGCTGTCTACGAAGGAAGGCATCACAGACGGCATTTTTCAGTCGGAGCAGAGCATCCGCCTTAGAGTGTAACTTGCGGAAGCCGCACTGTACATAAGAGAGATAGCCTCCGTTGTCCAGAAAAAAAGACTAATCTAACATTTATCAATTTCTCCATCATTTGCACACACAAGAGGTTAGAGAGATTGGCCGAAACAGGCCGAAGTAGAGTTATCTCTCCCCGTTTTGTGAAAGGCGAGCACAGTAGCAATTCGCTAGGAATCTGGGAGGAGACCTTCCACCCAGATCCTGTTGAACAAATCTAAGAGAAATGCCATGCCTCGCTCACCCAGGTCTCAAGGCATGGCGTACGGGACATCGTCCGGACAATGGGCGGTGTCCGCGCACAAAGCAAAAGCGGAGCGCAACTCACTTAGAGTAAACCTGTCTCTCCCTTTGGAAGTAAAGTCCAGCCGGCGGCCTTCCGCGACATCACGACGTGCATTGAATGCTGGCGGAGCAGCATCACGGCTCGAAAATGCGGAGAAACCGGTCGCGGAGGATTCCGCCACGGACGCAGGGTCCCAGATTGCAGTCCCATTCTCCTGGAAAACGGGGTCCTGCATGAACTTGCCCCGAATCCTTTGGACTCACCTCCACACCTCTGCTACAGGGGTCTTCTCGTTAAGTAAAGACACGTATACCCGCCCAAGAAGAGCGGCGGGCGTGCTTCGAAATATACCGGCACCTAGCCCTAGCCCGATGAAATGCACCGACAGTGAAATCATTCGGGCGGCGCTTATAGCGCATGTAGGCATAACGCTTCTGTTCGAGAGTCATCTCACACTCGGCTGACCACCATGGGAGTGGTCAGCGTGCAAAACGGCCAGACGTTCTTAGAATAGTAGTCAGGCCCACGGCGATGAGGTTGCCGGAGAAAAACTCAAAGGCCTCATCTATCGACCTAAACTCCTCGACTAAGATAGCGAATTCAGTCATTTCCTGAAATGCAGGCCACCTCACCCGCGCCAAGCACAACCGAGGTGGGCTCTCAAGCGGCAGTTGCCCTGAAAATGATATTTGAATGGGAAAGTGATTACTACCATGGACGTCATCGACCACCCCTCAATCAAAATCAGGCTGTGCATCTGGACAGCACAGAGATAGATCAAGGCAAGAAAATGAAGCGGTTCTCGGGCAGTTATGCGTAAACTCATCCACATTTAGGATACCTGTCTCAAGCTCTTCGCTCAGATCGGCAAGGACTTGTCCCCTGGGATTTATTGAGTAATCTCCCCAGAGAGGATGTCTGCCGTTCAGATCTCGAAGCATGATAAGGGCCTCGGCAACCGTGCCACAACGCGGCAGACGTCGCCCGGGTTGAAGTCAGCTGATGGTGGAATGTACGCACAAATAACAGTATACCTCCTATCCAGATGAAGCTGCACAACCACTGCCTGAAACGAGGGATCCAAAGTGAAAGGAAGAACGGAGACATCATGCCGGGTGTAAATTGCGCATCCCCCAGCCCGGCCCCAATCTCGTGGTGGTGGGGTCGCAAAACGCTTATACCCCGGGAGGGTGGGCAGTGGGCACGCGCCTAGCATGGTCTCCTGCAAAAAGATAGTCACCGGGGAACGGGACGAGACGAGCTTCCGCAGCTCCTCCCAGTTGGCCCGGAGTCCACGGCAATTCCATTGAAGGAATATGCTCTCGTCCTAGCTCAGAGAGGACGCGGGGGCCCTCTTTGAACAGAAGACCCTCACGGGAATGACCGTACGCTTCCCGGAAGCAGAACCACAGGCGATGTTGGCCGGACAATGCGCTGAAGGCGCTGTCGCCTTCGATGACTTATTGGGGGAGGTTGGGCTGGCCATGCGAGTCTTTTCCTCCCTCCGCCTCGAAACCTTAGGCGGGCGTTGCGGCTTTGGAGGCGGAGAGGCCCTCTTTTAGATGATCCACCGTTTCCGAGCCACTCTGCCCACCACTAGGCATGGGCGAAGGAGCCGAAGCTCCTTTGTTGCTGTCCTCGTTTCGGGCGACAGCTTTATGAACCCCGGAAGATGGCCTGGTGACCAACTTCAGGGATGTTGCCTCCAGGAGGGCTAACGAATCGGTGGAGGTGGTCGTCGTTTCGCCTTACAGGGAACGGGCACGCTGAAGAAAGGATGGAAGCCCTGGTTTTAGCCGGGACTCTGTGTGAACCCTTTGTGCCGCCGGCTTTGCCAGGGGAGCGCCCGGGTTGAGTAGAACCCGCAGAAGGGTTCCGAGTGGGCGCGGAAACAACCGTGCTCGTTGGCCTGGATGGGCCAGGAGTAGAGGGTGTCTTTCTAACCATTGAGGTGTAAGACATCCCAGGCAGAGCCGGGTGCGCCAGGACTAAGTCCTTAGCCTCGCGGGATGAGAGTCGATCCTGGGCCTGAACGACCAGGATTTATTTCTCAAGTAGATATGCACCACATTGCTTCAAAGAAGCGGGGTGCTTCTCTCCGCAATTGACACACTTGGCCACACACGATTTATACTTATCGTGTGCGACCTTGGAGCAATTTACACAGACTTTGGGTGACCCCAACTTTGCACGTCTACATGAGCGATTCGTATGGCCGATTCGGTGACAGTAATAGCACCGCCGCCGCAGTGGCACGAATGCTTTCACGCGGTAGTGGTACCCATCGCCACGCACCGACTCAGGGAGCTTGTCACCGTCGAACGTGATGAAGAGGGAAGGGTCGGGTCTCGAGGCCTATCCCTGTTTTCTCATCACACGTTTAACCTTGACTGCCCCATGGTAGGCCAGCTCTAAAGTGATGTCCTCAATGGAGTAGTCAACGAGTTCCCTCACATAAACTACTCCTTTCACAAAGTTCATGGTAGAGTGCGGCGTCACAGTCACCGGGGTTCCATGAAGTGTCCGAAGAGCACTTATCTTGGCCGCCTCAGCGGGACTCGACGCATTCGCCAGAAGGCTCTCGTCCGAGAAACGGGTCACCTTCGGCTCTCTACCAATTGAACTAGCTAATCCTCTCCTCTGATGAATCATGTTGCCCTTGGCCAACATGGTGCCATCAGTGGAGCGAATAACTAAGAAGTGTTTGAAGCTAGCGGGCTCAAAAATGCCAGGTAACCTCTGAATGAGGGGCCCCGATGTTATCGAGTCTCCACCCTGCGCGCCTTTGGTCTTAGTCAGGGGCTCCGCACCCGGGGGTGGCAGAGGGGCCGGATGTGCCGATCTTGGCCTGTTTGCTTACCGAAGTGGCAGCATAACCATCCGTCCCCGCAGCCCCCGCTGATGGAGAGGAGCCCCGAGTCTTTTTAGTCTTTTTCCTGGGGGAAGGGGTAGGACAGGAGGGAGGGGATTTTTTATTTTCTCATCATTGGGCATGGTGACCCTATTTTTTTACAGGAAGCAATCGCTCATCACCCCTCGCAGTACAGGCCTGGCATTCAAGACCCCCCCGCCCCCTCCGCTTGGTGGCCTGGCAGTCCCTCAGCATGGCGGCTCCACCTTGGACACGTTTTAAAATTGATAGTGAGTGAAGAGAAAAGGAAAAGGGATGTGAGGAAGGATGAAGCAGGTTGTTTAAAACCCACCATCCCAAACCGGAGCTCAGGCGTTAGGAACATTGTCCCCTCCCCCCACAGCCTCTATCTGGGATAGTTGGCGAGAAGAAGGTCAGCATTTCCCCTTAGAAAATAGAGGCTGACCAGAGAAAGTTGTTGGGGCGGTTGTAGGGGAAGTGAGGAAGTAGAGGAGAAATACAGGCTGTCTGAAAGGGAAAGCGGTTAAGTTGGGGTCGAACAGGGTGCCGAGTCCCGTCAGCACGGCGGCCAGCATGGCAAATCGGCGCGCCCCTTATGGGTCAAGCAAGATGGAGCTCCACCTCATTATGGTCTTCATGTGCGTTAGTATTTGGATCAGCAGTTTCCGGATGCTTGGATTGGTCGGCGTAGTCCTGTGGAGTGGCCTCCCAGATCCCCAGATCTCTTCCCCCTTGATTTCTATCTTTGGGGGCACTTGAATAGGTCATGATGTATCTGATAAAGATACGAGACATAATTCATCTAAAGGAACGTACCACCAACGCCATTACAAGCATAAGTTCAACTGTGCTAATGCGTGTTCATCAGCAGTGAAAAACACATATTAAAATGTGTTTTCAAAACAATGGCAACCATGCAGAGCATATTATATAAATAAAAATGGTTGTCCATAATAAAAGTTTTATTTTTCCTATGTATGGGATCTTACGGCCTACCCTGTATATATATATTATATATATATATATATATATATATATATATATATATATATATATATATATATATATATATATATATATATCAAATTCATGTAAATAATGTAGCAATTCACTTTACAACAATGAAAAAAAAACCGAAAATAAGAGTAAATTATCATCTTACGTTAAATACACTGATGGTTCTGTGGGGATTGAATGGAAACAGGATTGGGCTGAAACTGACAACTCTAAAAGTTATAGAGGGATTTTGATATAACTTTAATGGGGCGTTCCTACGGTATTTGTCAACCTAACCTCTGAAATTTATGGAAGTAGACTCAATATTTATTTAGTTATAGGGTCTAATTCCGTGGTAACTCTTACGTAACGCTTAATAATTTTGTAACTCAATATTTTTTAGTTATATGGGTTCAAATCCGTGGTAACTCTTACGCTTGCTAAATAATTTTGTAACACTATAAATGCTTCCTATTTTTACATTTTTATTTATTATTTGTTGTTGTTACTATTTATATTATTTTTCACATACTCCAGTGTTTTTTCTTTACAGGAAACAGAGCTAAAGTGCCTAGAGAATGCAAAAATTCCCCAGACAGTTTCGGTTATATATGTGGATCAGTTACATTAAGACAATACAAGAGACAGTTTGACTAAACATGTGAAGAAACTTTATGAGCTGTACTTTGGATGTAAAGTTGGTGACCAGGACAAACGCTGGGCACCTCACATATGTTGTGTCAGGTGTACATGTGAATAAACTTTATGAGCTGTATTTTGGATGTAAAGTTAGTACCCCCTAATTAAGGTTCAGAGGTGGGTAGTCTAATCCCCCCTTCCACTATTTAAAGCAATGTATGTCCAGCCTCCTGTTCATTCCTTGAAAAGGTCTTTAAGAATAAAGACGAAAGCGCTCGAAATCGTTTTTCACTTTTACTTTGTGGGTGTATCTGCATAACTTTGGCTCACGTGCACTTTGTGAGCTTTATTTCATAATGAATCTCACGCGTCCCTTCGACTACGCTTTAACCCTTTACAACTTCTTCGTGGATCACCCTACCCTGAAACCAATCTATAGAGGGTACAAAACTGCATTACTTCATGCCCACTCATTAAAGAATCAACTTAAATTTCCACGTCTCTCGCCCTCCTCGGGCGAGATATAAGATGATAAATGGCTTTCTTTTCGACGAAACAGAAGAAAGAATCCTCCGGAACAGATCGCCATCGCAAAAGTTCAGGTTCAACAAGCCTTCGCCGATCTTACAGTAAGCTGTCGTACCTTCTCTGGTAACATCCTCAGCATGTGGCTAAACCCCATACGTGATGGAATTTTTTACAAGTTAAGGATAAGCTGCCTAAATGAGAAAAATAGACACTCCGCCAAGTTACAACGTCTCATTGCAAACAGTGAATGGACAAAAAATAGCTTGTCTAACCATGTTATTATCCTTTCGACTCAAGAGTTTGATACTGATACGTACAACCAATTAGGTTATGGGCTAAACAATTTTCTCCCATCCCCCCCGAATGGTGTTAAAATTGCCATGCATTTGCCCAGTTATAAAAATTTAGTGACGTGTCTCGTAATGATATTTCCATTGCTAAAAGTTATGTTTATAACTGCTTAAGCAATGTGAACAATAATTATCCTGTTAAGTTTCAAAAAGCGATAAGTTCCCTTAGTAATAATAAGAACATTCGTGTTTGTAAGGCCGATAAATCTGCCGCCGTTGTACTAATTGACAAATCCCTATATTTAGATAAGATGACTATCTTACTTTCGGATACCTCCACCTATGAGACCCTTAGAAGGAATCCTAATGACCAGGTAAACAGAGAATTTCACTCAACTGTTTGCTCTCTACTTAAAGGATCCCCTGACCTCATTAGCAAATTTAAATCTTCAAATGCTTCTCTTCCCTACCTTTATGGTGTTATTAAAACCCATAAACCTGATAACCCAATGCGCCCCATCATTAGCTCTGTTGTGTGTGTTTCCTATACCCTATCAAAATATGTAGTTAGCCTCTCTACTAAGCCCTTTGGTTGGGACCATTTCTAATTCACATATTATCAATAATATGCACCTCATTAGTAAACTTAATGAGCTCCACACCCTGATCATTTTTGCCTGGTTAGTTTCGATGTTCGTTCCCTCTTTACTAAAGTTCCCGATCTCTTGAATTTCCTTGAAGAACACCTCGACACAGTTGCTCTCCCTATACTCGCTTCTACCCTCAAAAAACTCATTGTTCTTTGCATCAACAATTTCAAATTTACCTTTAATGAAAAATTTTATCGCCAAATCTTTGGAATGGCAATGGGGGATTGTTTGTCCCCTGTACTCGCAAACCTATACATGGAATTCTTCGAATCTAGAATACTTCCCCAAATTAATGAACCCCTTATAGCCTGAATGCGATATGTTGATGACATTCTTTGCCTTTGACCTAATAATTTAAATATTAATGCATTTCTTACAAAAATTAACACCTTAGTGCCCTCTATTAAATATACTTTAGAATTTGAAAAAGATCGCACAATCCCTTTCCTAGATATTCTAATTCATCGGACAAACCATTGTTTCAAATATGAAATATATAGAGAACCCACAGCCATAGAATCTTTTATACACTTTTATTCTAACCACCATAATAACATCAAACAAAGTGTTTTCTCTTCTAGGTTTTTGCGTGCCCTTAGAATTGTCTCACCAGAATACCTAGACAAAGAAGTCGATAGAGTATATAAAATAGGGATAAATTTGTGCTACCCTTTGTACTTTCTCGACAATTGTTATAAGTCCGCTAAACGTTCTTATTATCAAACTAATGTTAATATCCCTAAGTTTCAGGCCAAAAACTTATTAGTTTTACCCTATAACCATATTTTCATTAAATTACCTCGTTTACTTATGCTTAGGAACATAAATGTTATTTTTAAGTACGAGACTACAATTTATTGCATCCTTGTCAAAAATTCCTCCCCCCCGACTTGGTATTGTTTATTCGATAGGCTGCAACAACTGCCAAAAATGTTATTATGGACAAACTGGGAAAGTACTAGATGTCCGGGTTAAGCAACATCAAGCCAATGTACGTAATCACAGTGAACAATCGGCGTCTTTTCTACATATGTACAATCTTAACCATAGCATTAACTGGAACAGTGCCAAACCAGTAATAAAATGCAGTAATTATATTTCGAGAAATACTCGTATATTAGAATGCATCTCCATTAACGCGTTCCTAAATTTAAACCTTAGCCCTGGTTTGTTCATGCTAGACCCCATTATCACTACATACATAAAATCTCAAATAAAGTTGTTTGAGGATTTTGTACCCCCTAATTAAGGTTCAGAGGTGGGTAGTTTAATCTCCCCCCCCCCTCCACTATTTAAGACAATGTATGTCCACAATGTATGTCCAGCCTCCTGTTCAGTCCTTGAAAATTGTCTTTAAGAATAAAGACGAAGGCGCTTTCGTCTTTATTCTTAAAGATCTTATATATATATATATATATATATATATATATATATATATATATATATATATATATATATATATATATATATATATATAAAACCACAGTAATAGGACTAATTTTATATGCGAAAACAGGTTTCGACGGAGACATCCGTCATTGTCAATCGCTAGTGAACAAGTGAGATACAGAAGTTGCTTAACGTACAAACACACAAATCAGTGGCGCTAAGGTGGATTATGCGAGAATGTGTTTGCAGTTTTGAGAAACAGAAGTATAAATTTCTTGCTTATTAATGTATTATTATTGAATTGGCCGTCGGAGGTATTCAAGTTGGGAATTTGTTGTATAAGTGCCGATTCAATTAAGCGTCGATGTATATAATTGTGAGACTTATAAAGTATTTTAGCATTATCAATATCAATTTTATGATGCTAATTATATATATATATATATATATATATATATATATATATATATATATATATATATATATATATATATAACTGGTGTTCTATTAAGATGGATCGAAGGTAGCAGTAAATAAACTATTAGATCATGTTATTTGAGTCATGGCAATTATGTGTGAAAAATAATATCGCCTGAAATGTCTGCCAAGGCTTAGGCGGCCTACCTCCACTCGATGGTCAAAATTTTTGATGACGTCTCTGCATAGTTGCTCCTCGATCTCACCAATATGCCTTATTATCTCATCCTTCAGCTGTTGAATTGTTGTTGGCTTGTTGGCAGAGACCTTACTTTTGAGATGATCCCAAAGGAAGAAATCTAAAGGCGTCAAGTCACACGATCGTGGTGGCCAATTGACCTCGCTGTTTCGAGAGGTAATGCCACATTCTCGCGCACTGCAGTAATGTTTTCAGCTAAACTGTGTAAACGAGCACTCAATGGCGTTTTCATATCTGCCACCGACCCCGTTTGTTTGAATTTACAAACAATTTTCCTAATTGCACTCTCGGTTGGGCGATTATGTTGACCCAAAAAATCGCGAAGTGCCCGAAATGCGTTTCTGTTTGAACGTCCATTTTCGTAATAGGCTTCGATAACTTTAACACGTTGTTCGATTGTTAATCTTTCCATGATCGAAATTGACAAAGACTGAAGTTGTTAAATATGAAAGAAAAAGAAAAAATCATGAGACGCTTAAACTTAACTCACATTTAAAATCGGTCCAAGTTATTGGAACCCTCTCTCTCTCTCTCTCTCTCTCTCTCTCTCTCTCTCTCTCTCTCTCTCTCTCTCTCTCTCTCTCTCTCTCTCTCTCTCTTCTCTCTCTCTCTCTCTCTCTCTCTCTCTCTCTCATATATATATATATATATATATATATATATATATATATATATATATATATATATATATATATATATATATATATTATGCAGAGGTAGGCGGTCCGATTCAGAAGTCCGATTATCAGATTAATCGGACTCGCATTTTCGAATCGGATAATCGGCTAACCCCCGCCAAACGAATCGGATAATCGCAATCGGACTGCCGAAAATTTAAAGCGATTTGCGATTAATCCAGGTCGACGTCGTCTTTGTTTTTTTCGCAATAGCAGTTTCTTAATAACTTTTTCTATTCACACTTTCCTATTTTCTCTATAATGTAATGCGTAAAATATCATGATTAATTACTAAATCATATATAATAAAAAGGTTATATTTTACAAGTATAAAGTAGGTATAATACGTGTTTAGTTTTGGTTTTTCGTACGCGTCTCATATCGGTTAAGTGACGCGCCGCACCAGTTTAGGGCCAGTCGTCGTGAGAGCAGGCTGCAGCTGCGCTGCTCCCTTGCTACCACTCGTGAACGCTTCGAAGTAATCCTTCTGTTTTCATTTTCCTGCTATTGCGGACCCCAGTGGCAGTAAATTGCACCATTAATATTTGCATTTAGTATTTCTATTTCGTTTTAATGGTATTCATATGATCATATCTAGACTAGTAGTTTCATAAAGTAACGAAAAATCAAGCTTAAAGTTCTTGAATTAGCCATTTCATACAAGTTTCATCATGTATTCGGGCGCATCGGCTTCTTACTTGTGCTCACTTGCTTGTTGCTAGTTAAAATTTATTTGTAAATTCAACTTAGCATTTATTTGTGCGTTTCGTAATTTTCTTTCTAAATACTGAATTTTTGTACAGAATTTAGCGCGTGCAAAAGAAGTAACCTTGTCCAAGACGGAGTTTTATTCACACCTTTGATATCGGACGAAGACGCGTCCGTTGCATCCAGTATGGAGAGATTTTTGACTCCTCAGCCCAGGAACAGGAACGTCATCGGCGCAAGCGAGAAGTTCCTGGGCTCCCAGCACAGCGACCAGGTGGCGGCGGTCAACGACAACATCATGGGGGTGTGTGGAGGACACCTGACCCTTCCGCTCTCGCGCAGCGAGAGCAGGATGTCGCTGGACTCGAACAAGTCGGTTGAGAGCAAAGCCACAATGGAAAAAGACAGCTCCAGCCTCAGCCAGGAGAACAGTTGGAGGCACATCGCCCTGTTCTTTAAGGCCATGAACAACAACAAGGCTACCTACACCAAGTGCTCAAAGACACTTTAATTCAGCAGGAAACAACTTCAAACCTGAAGGTGACTTTAAATTTATTATTTTTAATAATTTATTTAAAGATTTTTACCAGGATTCATAATTATTTGACAAAGACTAAACATGCTAAAAGTTAGGCATTTATCTTTAGTTTTTACTATATGAATTTTAATTTATTTTGTTTTTTACTTTTTAGATACACAACCAGAGGAAGCACCCTGGTTAAGTCCACGACCTCAAGGCAGGCAGCTATCGAGGGCACCAGCAAACGCGGCCTCCACAAGTCCTCCCAGGACGCTGCCGTGACCAGGAGGCAGGCCAGCATCGAGGAGAGCTTCAAGGAGAAGTTCTTCCAGAAGAAGTGCCTCGACCTGTACTATAGGTGAGTAATTTTCCTTTTTCAAGTTAAAGTATCAATATATATATATATATATATATATATATATATATATATATATATATATATATATATATATATATATATATATATATATATATATATATTTTAAGTGTTTTAATTTTAAAACTGTGAAACTCATTTTAGACACTGAATGATTGAATAATATTAATAAATTCATTAAATTGAATATAGATGGTTTAAACTGTTAACAGTTCTGTTTTTACTTCTTAAACATGTTTTAACAATTTATATGTCTCATACACTCATATAAAAAATGATATGATGAATAGAAATATCTTGTAATTTTAAATTTATTCTAAAACTCCTAACTTTGCTTCAGATCCTTCATTGGCTGCATGAACCCTGCCTCAGAGACAGACAATGAACACAATAAGGCCCTGTGGGCGTACGCCTGCCCACAGTTCAAAGTCCTCCTCCAGGCGGAAATTCACCCGCTACCCGCCGCTTCCGAGCTCCGCCTCGGTCGAGCGCGTGTTCAGCTATGGGTCGGACATCCTTAGGCGTAAGAGGGCAGCCCTCGCTGCACCGAGCTTCGAGGCCCTCGTCCTTATGAAGTGCAACCTCCACCTCCTCAAGAAGGCCCACGAGGTGGAGGAGGAAAACAGGGAATAAGCTGGCGGGCTTAGAGTAGAGTAGAGTTAAAAACTTTAAATATTATGAGGTATATATGGAACAAAGTTGTTAGTTGACCCTATTTCTTTTTCTGAGAGAATAGATTAGTATTACTGTGTGTATTTTGTGTAATATGTGCTGTATAGTTTCATTTTTTGTTATATTATATTTCAATTAAAATAAAATGTTTATTTCTGATCATAAAAGCTTGGTTTCTCTTTGTATTAGTTAGAAATGGTTTATTTAGGGTAAAAAAAGCATTTAATTCCGTTTAGACACATTGAAAATAGCTTTAGAAACATTGAATAGCTTTTAAAATATCGAATCGCATTTAAAAAATTAATCGAATTGGATAATTGCTAATCGGACTTAGATTTTTGGCACCCGAATCGGATAATTGAATCGGACTTGACGAGCTGGCGAATCGGTAATCGCTAATCGGACTTTAATTTTTTCGAATCGCGCCCACCTCTGTATGTATATATATAATATATATATATATATATATATATATATATATATATATATATATATATATATATATATATATATATATATATATATATATATATATATATATATATATATATATATATATATTATGAACGCAATAATGAAAATTAATCAGTCATACCGAAAAAATAAGCGTAGCCCAGTGGTCTAAGAAGCTGTGACGTTGCTTTATTTGAGATCAAACCGGTTGTGCTTGATTCGATACTCACACCTGTACAGATTTGTTTTTGCAATTAGGAAAAAACATTTTCCTGAAGAAAAATGATTCCATTTATATTCTTTTTCATTACGGTATGACTGATTTATTTTCATTATTCTCTTGTGTTTAACTCTATTTCTCGTTTTTATTTTGAATTTCCAATTATTTTTTACCTCTTCCTAGTCTTTCCAATCGACCTATTGAAGCAGACCTCAAAGCTTATATATTCGAGAGAATTTTTGTTCTCCCGCGTAGCCGAGTGGTCTAAGGGATTGTTTTAAAAGCGGTTGCTTGTTGCCTCATTGTGCTTGGTTCGATCCTCACTCATGCACGGATTTTTCGCAACTAGGAAAAGAAAACATTTTCCCGTAGAAAAACAGGTGTTTTAGAAGGCAACAGGATGGGACATTTGAAGACTCAACGATTAAGGATAGCAATTACATCCCAATAACGACAGAAATAACGACATGTGAAAATATTTGAATTATCCTAGTTGGGTTCGAATACGGGTCTCCTAGTTGGCGCTCAGATGCTCTATCATTAGGTTTCCATGCACAGTAATTCAAACCTAACCAAAAGCCTCGCCCTATTATACCCAGTATCTCACCAGGTAGAAGAAACTTCAGGTGGATTCTTATACGATATCTCTAACCACTCATAATTTAAGAGCTCACTATCTATATCACATACAAAGAAAGATCAAATACATAATCTGCGAGTATTTATAGGTGTTGTCTAGTTCCCCTTTTGTCAGTGGCTTGGTTACCAAGGGTGACTTGTAACCAAGTGTTGGTACCATTCTTGGTTCTTCTATGTGTTCCTTTTACCTGAAGCACTGACTCCAAAGGGTATAGTTGTCTCCTTTCTTGATTGCTGGCTGGGTAAAAGTCATCAGAGATTACTTTAAGGGTAAAAAGATTTTCGGTGCTGGATTCAGTATTCTTTATTCGCCATGAACTTTGAAAGTCTTTGTATGAATCTCTCCTTATATACGAGGGGCGGTCAATAAGTTTTGCAATTCGGTTATAAGGAAACGAGATATGAGGAAAAGTGTTTTATTATTTTTCAATATAACTACCCTCGACTTCAATGCACTTGCGCCACTTGTCCCTGAGGCTTCGAATTCCCGACAACCAGAAATCTCCCGACTGCTGTTCAATCCACTCCTGGACGGCGAGCTGCACATCTGCATCGTCCCCAAACCGGCGTCCACGCAGTGCAGCCTTGAGTGACGGAATAAAATGTAGTCGCTAGGGGCCAGATCTGAACTGTAGGGGGGAAGATTGAGCTCCTCGAATCCGCACTCGCGCAGGGCAGCTTGTGCAACTCTGGCCTTGTGGACTTTGACGACGTTAAAGTCGATCATGGGGCGTGAGGTTTCTAGGGACCAAACGGGAAGAGACCTTGGCCATAGCCAAATTGTCGTGGATGATGTTGATAACACTTCCATGTGATATTTCAAGTTGTCGCTCGATTTCTTCGACCTTCACCCGTCGATTTTCGAGAATCATCTTCTCCACACGGGTCACATTGTCCTCGTTGGTCACGTCTGACGGGCGTCCTGGACGGGGGTCATCTCCAAGGGAATCACGACCATGGCGGAACTCCCTATTCTAGCGAGTAATGGTTGCACAGGAAGGGGCGGTGTCGGTGTACACTGCAAACATGCGTTCATGGATCTCTTTTGCATTCTTACCTTCCTTGGTTAAAAATTTGATCACTGCGCGGTGCTCAACATTCTCCATTGTTGAAAAATTTGTGACTGACGATCTGCGATCAGCTACTGCTTCATAAATAGATGAGGTAGGTGTGTGCGGCTGCAGGTCTTGACTTGTCATAACTTGTCCTAACACCCCCCCCAAAACAGCTATCCCCCTTCCTCTGTTTTGCCCTACCGATTCGCAAAACTTATTTACCGCCCCTCGTAAGTCTCTTCTTATGTAATATTCTTCAACCTGAGGTCAACAATCAACGATTTTGTGGCGCCCAAATTGCAAGGTGAAGTAGACCCAACAGTAAACCTCACAAATGAGAACCCTGTTGGCCTTATGAAATCTTGAATTTGGGCACACATATTGAACACTGAAATAATATGCCATTTAGTAGCAATGGACTAATGTAGAATAAAGCAAAATACTTTATAAATAATGTTAAATGGCAATTTAATATGTACTAAGAAAAAACAGAGACTATTGTAATGATGCAAGCGAAATTGTTTAGGTTCCCACGCGAATGTACAAACATACATACATGAGGAAACAGATGTGAGCTGAAAGGTCTGGAAAGAGATAAAACAGGTAGTTGGGCAAATTTAGGGCGGAAACTCATCTGACAAGCCAGATTTTACGTGAACCTGTAAAACGGCGGAATCAACCTTGCTATGAATGACGGTTTGATAAAGCCACGATCAGGTAGCCAAATGCAAATGCACTCTTAATGAAAACGTATCCACACTGAACACACACACACACCCTTTGATTCCGCCCAAGCAGTCCCAATAAAGAACGCACGAACCCACTTTGACCCGATAGGCTCCGCCTCGCTTTCAGATTAAAGGAAGAGAAGTCACGCTCCCATTCCCCCGCCCTTCCTTGATTGACGTTGGTGTAAATAAGGCGGACAGAAACACTCTGTATGATTCATTCACAGACCTAAGTTCCTCCAACAAACTCAAGATCTACAATGCGTGAATCCGCTCCAAACTCCTGTACTCCCTAGTCCCTATAAACGTGAGTCCCAAGACTCAAGTCCTTAAACTGCAAAGGGTTCAGAATAAGGCTATCCTAGTTATAACGATGACCCAAAAGAGAGAGAGGAGAAGGCAGAAGGCAGAGTGACCTCCACGATGAACTGAGATTAACCCCCATAAACGTTGAGCTTCACAAAATAGCAATAAAGATCTGGAACATCGTACATCAGCACCTCCCTCCCTAGTTTGTACCCGGGCCTTTAATTACGCAAGACACGCAAAATCATTTACAAGTAGCAGACTGTTCATTAACAATGACATAAATCCAACGTTCACGTAAAATTACGATCACGAAACAAGGTAAATAAAGCTAACATTTAACCCATTTTTCCATTTGGAATTAGTTAAATTCTAATTTCCAAAACGCGACCAACTCGCTACAGGATTATTTTCAAAAATAAACAAAAAAAAACCGCACAAAATAAATAACCAAAACAACGCAAAATCAGGGCCTATAAAAACAGATTAAAAATACTTCACCAGCAGGAGGGACCAAAAACCCCTTTGCTATAAAGGCTTGAACGCATTTTGTATATTTATTTATATTATATATACTAAAAAATAACCTCAAAGAAAGCCAGAGATAGCCTTTCACCAGGGACCTTTACTTTCATTCTACTTTCATTTTCACTTTCCTATTTTTTCCTCAATTTTCTCCACTATTTTTTCCTACTAATAACCTTCTACTACCATATTCCTCACTTATATATGTCCAAATATCTCTATATGATTCAGGATTCAGGATTCTCGTTTCTTACTTGTACATCAGTATCATTATTTGTATCAGCCATTCAGAAGGAGAGCCTCCAGCCAAAACATTGAGTAGGCCGGTTATGGGGTGTTCCTCTCCCAAGGATGTAGACTCCATGACCAGTGACTTCTCGAAGGATGGAGTAGAAGAAGAAGAATGGCGAATTCTCCATCAAAAATAAAGGGTCTGCCACCTCAATCGTCAGCCCGGTCAAGCCCCCCCCCCCCAACCTCTCCCCGATAATTTATTAAGAATGAGTATAAGATTAGATTTAACACATATGCAAAAATAAATACACAATAGTGGTGAAAGAATGCGAAATAAAGGGGAGAGGACAAAGTATATATAAGTTATAGTATGAAGCAAAGATTCCAGGCGAATGGATGTTCGAATTTTTCTATTTGCAATAATATACATAATTTTTTCATGTTTTACATTAAAGAATTAATCATAATTTCTTAGTTTTATCTTACGTAGTTAAAAATTTAAAATTCTTAGATAATACATTTACAAGGATATACATAAAATTTTCATATTGTACATTAAAGATTTAATAATAACTTCTTAGTTTTTTCTTACGCAGTTAATTAATTTGATTTAAATTTCTTAGATAATACAATTTCATTAATTATACATGTTGTGTTATATTCATAATATATTATACAATTTTCCTATATTTTATACACATAGCACTGTATTTTAGTTTGGTTAGTATATATATTATGTTATTCAAATTGATAATTTGGATATTTAGGATTTCTCCAGACGGCGGATTTGGGGGAACCATAGCCTTTTTTCATTCCATTTTTCTGCTTCCGCGAAAGTTCCCGGGTTCGCTAAATTGACCAAATGGGCAAAGATAATTATAGACATAATTTCTTGGCCTTCCTTCGGTATTAACAGTTTGGGTGCGTTAGTCCGATCCACTTGGTTGGTCTTATTTATTTGCCGTTGCTTCGCCATACCACGTCATCTTCTTCGCCTCCTGTTCTTCTTTGATTTTTCTCTTTTTCTACAAACCGCTTACTAGCGGATGGTTATCGTTGTTGCACTCTTTCAACCCGTCTCTGAGAGCGGCGCATTTAGAACATACAGTTTTCTTTGCTTCGCATTCTCTAGTCTGGTGGCTATCTACGGTGAAGCACCTAGCAGCCCTTCGGTTTTCGCCTTTGTGCCATTTCCATGCTGGATAAGATTATTTTTACTATGCTCTGGGCTTTTCCGAATTTTTCTGCTTTTACTATTTTCGCCCAATTTTCTTTAGCGGTTAGCTCGGCCTTGATCTCTTCGCAACTATTGTCGGTGAAGAAGGGGTCGAGCCGACGCAAAATGATTGTTCTTTGGACCAGTATTTCTTGCGGAATACTGGCCTTTAGTGCGATTTTTTGGAGTTATTTTTTCGAGTCATCGGAGACTAATCGCTCGACGTCCTCCATGGCGTGACAACTTGTTGCGAAGCCTGAAGGGGTGTCGATGAGGCAAATTAGTGCAATGTTTAGCGCTTCGTAGACTTTCAATCTGCTGGGCTTTGCCCCCACCCCCCACCCGTCCATAGTGCGGAGGGGGGCCAGCTTACTCTCATGGAAAATAATAACCTCATTAACTCGTTCTGGCCGTAAGCATTCTTGTTAATTGATGAACTCCTTCTTTGATCTCTTCGAATAAGACTTTATCGACCGCAAGTAACGATTCTATTCAATCACTAGGTTTCTGGCAGTGCTACACTCACTAAAACTTCTGATTTTCAACCTGAGGATTCAAGGATTCAAGGATCAGTACTTTCCAATTACCTTTTATATAAACGGCCTGCACACGTGGCGGTAAACAACAGATACATATTAACTTAATTTTTATATCTTCGATATGAGTTCAAAATAAGATTAAATTTGTACATTCTATTTACATTAATTTATTTTAAAAGGTTTTACATTATTATAAAATCTTACAATTGTTATTTAATTATGTAAAGTGATTAATGAGATAGTTTCCTTTAATATTTCTTCGATATAATGAGTTCAAATTTAGAACGTTTATTACATTCAAATAAAAGTTTGGTGGGGTTCAGTTTAATGTATATGACTTGTTTTTAATTAAAGTTATATTAATTCTGACATAAATAAAAAAAGCCATTATATTAAATGCTTTTTATAAGATTAAAGTCATTTAAGGGATAAGTTTCACTACTTAATTAGGGGACATGGTGGCGTCTGGAAAGCATCCATTCAATAGTTGCCAAATGCCATCATATCTCTTGTTTCCGTGCAGAAAACGAAAATTTCCCTTTTGAATCATCGATTAAACTTGATTTAAATTGACTGTGTAGAAGAAATGAGATCGTAATTATTAACTACAGTCTTTTATACATATTTTTGTAATTATTCAAACGAAATTCTTATATTCCTTTATTTTGTTTCTTTTTAGAACGGTAATAAAATTCCCCAGGTTAATGGGAAGAAAACAATGATTTAGTTAGTCGTACAAATAAGGATTTACTCACAAAAATGACAGTAAATTGGACAAATGTGACTAAGCTGTTTGTTCCTTTAACGTTAGGAGATATATAGATTATAATGTTAGTGGTATTTACTGTTATAAATTTTGCTATACATTAACCGCACCAATTTGTATCGAGACCGGAAAAACAGCGGAGAGGATGGAGCTGAGTCACCTACAGTGGAGCGTGGAGAGCCTTCACCACCACGTGTTCGGCTACACCAGGGGGGTGAGCACGGCAGACTGTCTCATCACCCTCCTGGCTTACGCCAACAACCAGCCTACCATCGTAGTCTTCCTTGACCTCGAGAAGGCTTTCGGTCTGGCTAGCCCCCGTGCCATACTAGCGGCCCTTGTGAGGAAGGGCATCCGAGGGAGACTGCTGGGCTGGCTCCAGGACTACCTTCACCAGCGCCGAGCCCGTGTGAAGCTCCAGGGTCACAATTCTCCCTACCTTACCTTCGAGAACGGGACCCCCCAGGGCGGCATCCTCAGCCCGTTCCTCTCCAACGTGCTGATGGAGCAGCTGGTGGCACTCCCCTATCGGGAATGAACCATCCTCCTCAGCTACGCCGACGACCTTGCCCTCGTCGTCACCAGGCGCGAAGACAAGCTCGCGCGGGCCCAAGAAGCGCTGCACCACATTACTGCCAAGTGCGAAGAGCTGGGGCTCAAGATCTCGGCAGAGAAGTCCCAAGCCATGGCCATCAAGACTTCTGGCCAGCAGCTACGCGTCCAAAGATTCGGGCTGGCCTTGACCGACTCCTACCAGTACCTCGGAGTGTGGGTGACAGGTGGCTGTCCTTTACGCAGCATGTCACGAACCTGAGGGAGCGGACGCAGGCCCGGCTGAATGTGATGAGGGCCATGACGCGGCCGAGCGCTGGTGCAACCTTTCCCGTCCTCCGCCTCTACTACCTGCAGGCAGTGTGCTTCCTAGTGGACTACAGTGCACCGGTCCTTGTGGCGCTACCCCGGTAGCAGCAACAGCGCCTGGAGGTGGTGAAAAACACCGCCATGAGGACCATGTTGGGGACATCGAGGTGGTGCAGTGCCTGTGTCATGCAGAGCGAGGCCAGCCTGGTGCCCCTTACCGCCAGGCTAGATTTCATTGTGGCCTGTCGGGTGGCCAGAGTGCTCCAGCGCGACGTGGAGGGTGTTGCGCAGAGGAGACTCCGAATGGCAGTGGCGCAGGGCATCGAGTGCCTGCGTAACAACAGGTGGCTCGTAAACGTCAGCCTAGCAACCAACACCCTCAACCAGGCAGGGAACTGGCTGTGGCGCGACCCCGACACCCCCAACCCCGCCTACGTTCCACCACCACCATGGGAGCCCCCCACCGCCGACTTCACCGCCACACAGCAGCCCGCCAACAAAGTGAACTGCCTCAGCGAGGAGCTGCGCCAGCACGCCCTCAGGGCCATGTCTGAGGTCACGGAGCCAGGCAGCGCAGTCTACTTCACCGACGGATCTGTCGACCCCGACAGCGGGAGGTTCGGCGCCGCCTTCGTCACGAGCGGCTTGATGCAGGCGTGGATGACATCAGACCACGGCTTAACCCTCCAGACGGAGCTGGTAGCAATCCTGCACGCCCTACAGCACGCTCTGCTCCGCCGGGAGGCCACTGTGGTGATACACACGGACTCTCGGTCGGGACTTCAGGCACTGCAGCACACCCACGCCCACGCCAATATCAGGGACAACATCCACCTCACCACTACCACCCTGCAGGACCTGGCAGCTTAGGGCAGGCGTGTCCGGCTCCACTGGATTTCCAGCCACGTTGGCGTGCGTGGCAACGATGCTGCCGACGAGGCTGCCAAGCGAGCCGCCCACGGTCCACTATCACCTGGATCGTGCACCCAAACCTGCAGCAGCTCAAGGTGCAGGCCAAACGCAGGGCCGCCCACAACGCCCACCAGCAGCACCAAGAATAGGAAGCAACTAAGAGGCAAGCGGCGTAGTATGCTGCAGCCACAGCCTATCGCCCACTGAACTCATCCTTCCAGTAGCCCAGAGCGAACGGCGTGCTGCTACAGCGTGTGAGGCTGGGCTACTCCACGCGGGAAGAGCTGCACGCCGACTTCATGGCAGGGAGGTGCGAACACTGCGGCGGCTGCTCCCGGCGCCCGCTTGTGCACTACCTCCTCTCCTGCCCAGCCACCGCCCACCTCAGGCCAGAGCGAGCGCCAGCCCCTTCCCCTGTAAGAGGCGCCCTACTGAGGGCGCGAGAGGCAAGAGCCGCCTAGGTGGTGCGCCACACGCCAACAAACGAGCTGCTTGAGGTGCTGAGAACTGCACCCCCTCCGCGCTGATAACCGCCCGTGCCCAGCCGGGCGACGGGTGGTGAGGACCGCCGCCACCCACTTGCAGCAGATAAGACACGCGTGGGACGCTCCACCGCGTCTTACTGCACGTTAACACTGGCGGACTCCCCGCTTTGTGTAATGTGTACGCTTATATTATGTGTATTTATATATTATTATATCATATTATTATTGTATTTGTATTAGATTATGTATAAATGTACGCTATTGCACAATAAACCTATACAAACAACTCTATCGAGACTTCTCGAATTTTTTCATCTTTAAAATGCATTTAGCAAAGATAAGGTTGAAATGTTTAACGACTTTTCAATTTTTATTTGACAGTAAATTCGACTAAATATAAATGGGCATCTATTGAAATGTGTTTTATTTTGAGCACATTAGATGACTTATTCAAATCTCGTCTACCTAACGAGGACAATGTTCGGCCCTCAGGACCTGAAGCAGTGTCGGTTGTCAAATTTCCGAAGTGGTATTCCTTACACCAACATGTGGCCTCAGTTTATGGGGATTGATGTGTGTTTCATGCTTGCTTTGGGAAGTCCATCGAGGTCGATGATGACGGATGCCCTCATATTGAACGACAGGAATCGAATGATTTAATATGTGGAAAATTTGAAATGAGTTAAAAATGGTAGTTGTTTAAAATAACTGAAATATGTTTAACTAATTGATAGAACATTCCAATTATCGGGTCATTGAGTGAGTTGTTATTAAATTTTAGGTAAAAATTAATTATAAAATAAACTAAAATTTATTCTGGATTAAGCATTTAAATAAATAGCGATTACAAAATATTGAGATCTACGGATTTATCCGCAGAACCCCAAACTTTGAAATTTGAGGAGGACAATAATGAGGTACAGGTATCGGAATGATTCCTTATTGCAGAGAATTCCGGTTTAGCAATGGGTGTGTCTGTGTAGTGGGAAACCCCCTTATGTTTGCAAATCCTCAGCTTAAATTGTAGCGTAGTTTTACCTACGTTAACGTGTTTGGCCACTCGCACACATAAATTGATAAACAAGTGAGGACCTGAGTAGCAAGGGTAGTTTCTCCTTATGAGACAAGTAGGTTTTAAGAGAGATAGTATTAATTGGTATACAGTAGAATTTGATTTGTGGATAAACTTTAGATAATAGTTGTTGTAAGTCGAAGATGAGCTTGTTGGTCAGTGAGCCTATGTAGGGTATTTTGAGATACATTTTCTATTTTGATACATTAGCTTTGACGAGAGGAATCACGTGAATTTTATTTAGGAAAATTTTAATCAATTTTTAGAGTAATTATGATGGGAATAAATTAAGTTTACTTAATTGTTTGAGATGAGATATCTCTTTATGAAAATTGTTCCAGTCAGAGCATATTCTGAAAGCACGGTTTATTCTGCAGCTTACATATGATATTTTGAAGCAGTTTGGTAAACTCGAGAAATAATTAGTGCCAAGCAGAGTATATGTGGGTTTTCTAGATACAGAAGTGGAAATTTTGTTGTCTGACCAGGTAATCTTAATATCCAAAAATGCAAGAGAGTTATTAGTTCCATGCTCCAGTGTAAATTTGATATTATGATGCTGAGAATTGATGTAGTTTTGAAACTGGGAGGCATGATTCTTATTTTTAATGAGAACAAAGCAATCGTCAATGTATCTTTTATAGAGTATAAGTTTGAACTGTTGGGGACAATTGGACATCCAGTCCTGTTCTAGTTTACACAGAAAGGCATTTGCAAACGATGGACCCAGAGGTGAGCCCATTGCCATCCCATCCCTTTATTTATAAAGGCTATTGTTAGATATAAATATTGTGTTTTCAACGGCCAATTTAACAAGCCTAGAAAAATCAGGTTTATTGAGACCAAGAACTGTGCAATTTGTGTTAAAATGTGAATCACATATTATATTACAGGTTTCAAGAACAGGGATGTTGGTGAATAGTGAGTCAACATCGAAACTAGTCATGTGATACTGATAAAATCCAGAGTAATAAATTAAATCTACGAACTCAAAAGAATTCTGTATAGTGAACTCATTTATAGTAATAGGCTTTATTATGAGTATCAAAAATTTACAAAGATTATAAGTAGGTGTACGAATGATTATAAGTAGGTGTACGAATTTGACTTCTGACTCCGCTTAAGTTGGATACAAATTAGTTTGAAGGATTAATTGATTTTAATTATTTTGGGAGTACTACCTAAATACATATTATGCATTATTCTATTTACTTCGGGAGTACTGCGGAATATAAAAATCTGGCAGTGCTACAGAGCGTACGAGTTATATACGTAGTGTTATAATTTGTTTTGGATTAAGTTCATAACTAACCTGTTTTTCTTTTTTTTATTAGGTATTACTTTGTTTAAAGTAAATATAGTGAAGTTCCAGTATTACATGCAGAGGTGGGCACTGAATGCATTTTTTAAAGTATTTAAATACCAAATATTAAATACATGAGAAAAATGTATTTAGATACTAAATACTAAATACATTTTTAAAATGTATTTAGTATTTAAATACTAAATACATTAAATGTATTTAGATACATTTTTAAATACATTTCAAATACATGATATATAATAACAATCAATAAGGACCATTGGTATCACAACAAAAAAATATCCATTAAAATGAAATTGAATATTATAATTAGTAATGTAGAATTTATGTCAATTGGACTTAGGTACGACAAAAAAATAGAAAGTCCTAAGAATGAAATTTCAGTTAGCTATTCTATATCAGCATTATATTTAAGTGATATGAGTTGCTGAAGTGTTTCGTCAGATAAAGAACTCCGTTTTGGAGATAAGGTCAATCCTCCTAAAGAGAAGAGCCGTTCCACAGGAGCTGACGACGGAAGGGTGTTGTTGAATTTAATAAATAATTTTTTTATGCTTTGATATCTATCTAAACTTTGAAGTGTTTTATTTGAATCCTGAAGGTAACTGAACAATTCTAAATCTGCGGTTGATCGTGTTTGAATGGGTTTTGTAAATTCAAAATAATCGTCACTGTCCGATATACCACTGGATGATTCAGCTTCGGGTCCCTCTGCTAAATTCTCAATCACTTGAATAATATGTAATATTTTTAACAGAGTATTGGTGGCTTGAACTGCCCCGTGAAATACTGATATCTAACAGGCAGAGTTGGAATAATGGATGGCTTGTTGATGCAATAATGGCATCTGTAACGCTGGCTTCATTTGCCAAGACCAAATAAGATTGGTAGCTCTTTCCAAAGCCCTTAGTGACTGCACTTAGAAGAGGTTGGCAAAATTTCAGAGAACGTGACTGAAGGCTCTTCAGCTTTTTCTCCATAGTAAGCAAGGTAGGGAGCAATTCTCCATAAAAACAGTTTTGTTCTTCCTGTAGGCGACCAATTGGCACTGCAATGGGAACCAAAACTGAGACATACTCCCCAAGAAATTCAATTTCGTGACTTCTGAAAACTGGAAGTTCAAGGGAGGTCATGAGTTGATGTAATTTGTCGTTGTGTTTTAAAAGTAATGACAATGAATCAAAAAGAGAGTTCCACCTTGTGATGCAAGGCACTTTTAATGAGCATTTGATAATAGTTTTGATAATCTCTGCTGATTTTGGACGAGCGCTTTTGTTCCATAATGCTGAGCATTTCTCCATCGCAGCATGATTGATATTTGCAACAGAAGATATTTTCAGTGCCTGCTTTGCATCAGTTGTGACTACAAGACTGAGTGTGTGTGAAGCACATGCTTAAGTAGGATGAAGCTTCATGGCTCAGACGAAGGTCTTCTTCCTGTTCTAAGGCACTTCTCATTAAGAAACTATCATCCAGCTCGTGTTCACCCTGATCTTTTTCACCTACCTGGATTCCATCTTCTGAATCTGTGGACACATTTGCAGCAGTGACTGCCAATTTCTTAAACGTTTTAACAAAATTAGAGCGGATATCAGTGACAGTGCTCGTGATTTTCTGCAGGGAGATATCGTATCCATTGATGATATTCTCCATATGTTCAGCAATATTGATGTAGTTATGTTCTTTGAAGCGACAGCATGCCAATTCTCCACTGTGACGGACAAGAGCAGCTTCCTCAAACGGAAAAAAAATATGAAATAACAATCCAATGTTTGTCTCATAAATGCTTCCATAAATTTTACATATTAACATAATCGAGATAAATTCCACCAACAAATAGGTCTGCTTTCAGCCAAGAGCTGATAACTCCCTAACTGTAAATACACTTTTAATTTCATATTTCCTAAAGAGCAAAATCTTAACATACCCAATGAAATGTAACGCACCCAAAACTACGGTGACGAGTTGACCAAATATCTGCAGTAAGACATAAGTAAGAGGTGCTATCTAGTTTATTCATCAGTAGAGTTCTTGCCACTTTCTCATCCTCTATAAGATTTCGGTCTAGCGTCCGATTTGAAATGACGTCAACTGAAAAATTTAGACCTGCGGTAGAGGAATATGTGGTTATTGGGAGTGAAATGAAAATATATGGTATATATATAAAATGTAGCTATATGAATATCCTATAGATATATATGACTGGTACATTAATTCATAAATATATTATTAGCATAGATGGGCGCGACTTTAATATTTTCAGGTGCGACTTTGCCACCGAATCTGGTGCGACTGCGACGACTTTGCGACTCTATTTTTGCCCCCCCCCTCCTCCCAGTGCGACTTTGCGACTATGACTTTTTTCCCCGGTGTGACTCCGATAAATTATAAAGTGAACTTTAGCGCGATAACAGAAACATGCTTTTATATGGCAGAAAAACTCATATTTATTTATTTATTTTTTTTAGTTAAAACACAGCCTAAACCAATATCTTCAGGTCACCCTCCTCCATGTCCTCCTGACTCATCTTCTCCTCCAGGAGGTTCATCTTCCCTTTGAGGAACACAAGCTCCTCAAAGTTGACCTCATCCAGGGAGGACCTCTTAGCCCTGAGGACGTCCCCGACCGTGCTGAATAGCCGCTCCAAAGATGCAGAGCTGGGGAGGTGCGTATTGTATACTAGATAAATCGGTCTACCCACACCTCCTTATGATACTAAGGGAAGAAGGACCAGGCCAGCTCGTCTTTAGAGGACACCCACTCCTCCACTGACTTCTTCAGGGCCTCCCCCACATCCCCATGCTGGTTGGCCGGGCCTCTAGAAAACAGCTTGTTGAAGAGGTGGGCGTCCAAGTCCTGGGGTTCCTGCACTTCTGGCTGGTCAGGCTGACGCTGCTGCTGCTCCTCCTCCCTGGGCTTGATGACAGCCCTTAGCTCCCTGGTGATCGTGTCCTTGATCTCCTCCACCCTGTCAGGGTCAAGGCTCTCCAAGGCCTTGGGGGTGAGGTTGGGGCGGACGGCTGTGGCCATAAGGAGGTCGCCATCATCAAAGAGGTGGCCAAACCTCTTTTCATAGCCCCTGAGGAGGAGCAATAAAGCTAGCTGTTACCAACTCAAATTTGACAATTTTAGCCAAATCGGGCTTTAAAACTGGCTTAAAACAGACGCGCCAATTTCTTCTTTAAAAATGTCGAATTTGTTCCTGTTCAAAGTCGCGGCAAAAGTCACGGAAAATTGACGGTGCGACTTTGCTTAGTCCGACTTTTTCAAAAGGTTTGCGACTTTCGACTTTGCGACATCGAAATTCATAGTGCGGCAAAGTCGCAAAGTCTCAACTCGTTGCCGCAACGCCCAGCTCTGATTATTAGTCCTTCACATTCAGAATTACCTAGTAAAATATAGGCTTTCAGTATTGTTGGAATATATACATTATCAAGCTTTATTTCATAAATTTTTGATGGGCGAGCATGCTAGCTTTGACATAATGATATGTAGGTATTGCTACTATAACGAAATACATCGTTACAGGAATCAATTCATCTAACAACTACATATAATCGATCAATAATTGTACTAATTATTCCTGAAAAAATTTTATTCAATAATATCTTAAAGTAAATGATAGCGCGCTATAAGAAAATATGTATGTGGTTTCTCATGAAATTATTGCAATATATTAACCTCTGTTGTTTGTTTATGTCTTCCTTTATTTAACTTCGTTATATAGCCTACGTAGTGACGACTGATCCGAAGGTTATAGTATTAGGTCCTTATAAGAGCTTAACCTGTACTACTAATACTATAATTGTAAACAACATTTGTAACTCAGAACTCACCTTTAATTAATCTAACAAAAGCTGGTTGTTCCATGGTTGATAGGGGATAAGCACCTTGTATGATAAAATCTGCATCAGCTTATCAATAACAGATTGTTTGACCTTCTTAGTATTCCCCGCAAAACACTCCGATAATGTCTTTACTTTAACACCGCTGCATGAAGGATCATCGTCTAATACTGAACATTTTCTTTTTGAATCTTTTCTTTGAGCTTTCACATAGTTATCCGTTTTTTTGCACCAAAGCAGGATGTTTTCTCTGTTGACAAATGTACATGATCAGATAATTGATGGACATGTGTTTCACGATGCCATAATTATCGTTAAATTCAATCAGCATATACTATAAATATAGGTGTTGCTAAAGGAAGTAGGTAGGTTCGTGCATGGTAAACCTAAGCTACTTAACACTATCATTAGCTACTAGCAATTTTCCCATTTTAAAAAATAAGAAATAGTGAAACTTGTATTCAATTAATATCACATAATTAGCTTTAATAAATTCTTACCTTCAAATGAATGCGTAGATTAGAAGTAGCATTGTTCGCCGCAGAGATTTCGCCATTGCATAGTGTACATACACACTTCACTTTTTTTCCGTCGGAAGATTTCACTCTAAAAAAATTACCATCTAATAAAGAATGGCTATAATTATATGAGTATTTATATTCCTCGTCTTTATTATTCTCTAATTTCTCCATTTCACAATCTTTCGAAGAAGCTGAAGTTGACATGCAGCAGTTGAAATAACGCTGAGCGCTCTCACTATATAACCGAACACAACTGTGACCATCTGTTAACTGAATTTGAACTGACGCAAGCAATCTTCTCTCACCGACTCACGTAGTCAATCGTTTGTGTCATACAAGTTACGACAAGCTAAAACATGCATTGCACGTTCTTAACAGCTATATAAACCTATTATCAGTAAAATATTTTCAAAAAGTATTTAAATATTGTGTTTAAATACATGATTTCAAATGTATTAAGAAATACAATTTTAAATAAATAAATGTATTTAAATACAAAGTATTTAAATACTCCCCACCTCTCGTTCCATGAAAGAATGAAATAAATTTATTGCTGACGATAATGTATGAAAGTGAAAATCTTGCAGTTTCTCTACTACTGACTCCTAGGCTTGTGAAAACAACATTATGCCACTTATATATTGCTATTAATAATTCTTTGTTTGTGAAATGTTCGTGTGCCTATATTTGTGTATGTGCTTATGCGAGAATGTGTTTATTATATGTATTATTTTCTCTGTATTCTTATGTTCTGTGTTTATGTCAGTGAAATAAAGCCAACCTTCAGGGAATCCTTTCCTTTGGTCTCCTTCAATTTATTTCACTAAGAAGAATGGAACGTGGTCTTCGTCATGATCTTTTGGATGTTCTTCCAACTGCACCAGAAGCTTGCCGTGTATTTAAACACTGGTTGTTTGTTTTCTCGAGGTACAAAGCGTCAATTGAAGGTACAAGCGATTCGTATTCAGGGTTCCTAGCCAATTCAGTTTCTCTTGAAAATTTCGAGATAATTTCCGAATATACCACTTTCGACGATGCTCTTGCTCCTCTTAAAAGCGCCTTCATTCAACCTGCGAATGAGTCGTGGCGCGACTTGTAAATAATCTGATGGTGAAATGATTCATGAATGTGTACGTGCTCTTCAGACACTCAGTTTGGATTGGAATTTCAAGGCTGTGAATGCCGAAACGTATAGAAACGAGTATATTCGAGATACCTTTATTACTGGTCTTTCATCATCAAAAATCCGAACAAGACTTCTACAAAACAAAACTCTTACACAATCTTCAGCTGTTGATCAAGCGAGAGCGTTAGAGATTGCCACAATGAATTCTGTAGCCTATGCATCATTCCCTTCTGGTCGCGTAGCTTCAGTAGAATCGCATGAACTGGATGCTGAACTCGACTGTTCTAATCCTAATCCTGAGGGTTTAAGTTGTGCTGCAGCTCATTCACTTCGAAAACATAAAAAATGTTATTATTACGGAAATTATTCGCACCAGAACCGTGCGCGCTGTCCGGCAAGTGGAGTTACTTGCTTCATATGCAGAAAGAGAGAACATTTTTCAAACGTATGCAAGTCATCTAAAAATGAAATTTCAGCATCAACCTCCAACCCGGTTCTCGCTAGTGTGCCAACTCTTACATAATCTTCAGCTATTGATCAAACGAGAGTGTTCGAGATTGACACAAGGGATTCTGAGACCTATGCATCATTCCCTTCTGGTCGCATAGCTTCAGTCGAATCGCATGAGATGGATGCTGAATTCGACTGTTATAATCCTAATGCTGAGGGTTCGAGTTGTGCTGCAGCTCCTTCGCTTCGAAAACATAAAAAAATGTTAGTATTGCGGAAAATTTTCGCACCAGAACCGTGCTCGCTGTCCGGCAAGTGATGTTACTTGCTTCAAATGCAGGATGAGAGGACATTTTTCGAAGGTGTGCAAGTCATCTAAAAATGAAGTCTCAGCATCAACCTCCAATCTCGTTCTCGCTAGTGTGCCATCAATTTTGAAAAAGTCATCTCTAGAAGTGGAGGTGAATGGCTGTTTTCTCACGGCTCTTCTAGATACCAGCAGTTCCGAGAACTTCATTTCAAAAGATATTGCGAACTTTATGAAGGCACTATATATATGTCCTCTACAAATTTAACATCCCCTATCAAGGAATGTTGTGAGTTTAGTATAAAAGTCGGAATCTGTGAGTACCGTACCAGACTGTACGTTTGCCCGTTTTACCTGAATCTTGCGCTCACATTATTTTAGGAATCCCTTTCTCAAGTAAACATTCCTCCTTTAAGCTAAATTTTGGAAGTCCTTAATTTGACCTCGAAGTGTGCTCTCTGGCTTCTATAATTATGGATCCTCCATGAGTTTTCACCAACTTATTATCTGAGTGCAAACCAGTCATTACGAAGTCACGCAAATTTAAAATATATGACTCTGAATTCATTCTGAAGTAGCATGCATACTCAAGGATGACATCATCGAACCGAGCACCTCTCGCTGGCGAGCTCAAGTTCATGTTGTGTCGAATCAATCAAAGAAAAGATTAGTAATTGACTATTCTTAAGCTATTAAAAAAATACTTACTTGGATGCATATGTGGGCGTTATCGTGATAACGATATCGGGTGATCAGATATTTTTTCCGCGTTATCGATTAATCGGTATCGCCGATACTTTTGGTTCCAAACTAGCGATAATCGATAATTTCAGTTCAGTTTTTAGTTCCAGTTTAGCACACGGGCAAGCCGCGCGTGCCTTGGAGGCCGAAATATGTAGGTTCGAGCTGTGAGGAGGATCCTCAAAACCTATGAGGAGATGAAGGAGAGCCTCACCAGGTAAGAAACTAAGAAACAGTATTAAAATATTTTTACTATTGTATTATAAAATAACGCTATATATAGTCAATTATCAATATTGTATTATAATTTTGGATTTATCGGTTATCGCGCCCACCTAGGCTTGGATGCGTATCCACTACCCAATGGTGAAGAAATGATTAAGAAGATATCGACCTATAAGATATTTTTCACCATCGACCTGAGTAGTGCTTATCATTGTGTTCCCCTTCACCCCAAGGATAACATTTACACTGCTTTTGAGTCAGATGGGAGGCTTTATCAATTTAAACGCTTAAGTTTTGGTCTAACCAACGGTGTTGCCTGCTTCGAGAGAATTATGGACGATTTCATTCGTAAAAATAATCTTGAGGACATGTATGCTTACCTACACGATATTACTAATTGCGCCCGCACACAAGCGGAACATGATAAAAACCTAACTAAGTTTCTCGAAGTTATTGAAAAACATAAAATGACCTTAAATAAAAACAAATGCACCTTTTCAACTAATAATATATGTATTCTAGGTTATCAGGTTTGACAGAATGAACTTTGCCCAGATCCTTCACGCCTTGCTCCCCTCAAGGATATGCCCTTACCAACCAGCCAATAATCATTATCTCGATTAGTCGCCTGGGAAGAGCATTTTTTAAGGAGGGCCGTTCAAAAGGCAATTCTCCGCATCGTCATCATCACCATTGCAAAATTATTATATTTAAAAACGTTACTGTGAAATAAAAAAGATCGGGTATACCAAAGATCGTTCAAATAAATGATATTCAAGTAGTTTGGGGAAGTCGGTAGTTCTGCCTTGTGTGTTGGTGTGTTGATAGGATCATCGCTGGTCAAATAGAATCAGCGGGAAATGAATATACTACAAAGAATAGAAAAGGTAAACATGAAGATCGACGTCGTGCCCGAAAATGTTTTTTTTTGGTAAATATGTAGATTATCGGCGCGAACGATGGGACGTACTATTTCGTCCGTGTTAAGAACATAAGAAAAGAAGGAGACTGCAAAAGACCATTCATGGCCTACACTTGGCAGCTCCTGTTCCAGTCAACACACAGAAGGGAATGAAAAAAGCGTAATAAGAGATGCAGAACACTGAGAAAGAAGAGGCATCAAAGTGAAGTAGCCGAGGAGGAATAACATAACATAACATAATATAATTTCACGGATGACAAAAGCCACAAGGGCCTATCAAAGGTCATCCGCATCCGTCAAATCCCACCCACATAATGCATCCATAGGATTTTGTCAGATCATGCATCTACAATATACAATTTAACAATATATAGGAATGTCCAACCATGGGTTAATATGTAGATTATCGGCGCGAACGATAGGACGTACTATTTCGTCTGTGTTCCAAAATGTTTCACGTTTTTGGAGTACATTTAAGTTGACGGCTCATGTGGGGGTAAACACAATGGGGGGACTACACTACGATGATCCTGAGTTTCATTAAATTGAGGGGGTCTGGGGGGCACAGCCCCCCAGTATATAATCCTAATTGTATATAGAATAATAATTCGAAAAGGACTCAAACGCGCATGAATATTCCGACACGAGTGAACGATAATATTTACACCCAAATTTTTTTTCCGGCCGGGCTGCTAATCTACATATTTACCCAACCATGCATCTACAATATATAATTTAAAGCCTCCATAGGAGTCTGTCAAAAAAAATCAAAGTCCCCCAAAATATACAATAAAAAGAAACTGCATCCACAGGAATGAGTCAAGAAACATATCCACATACCAAAAAGTAAGAAATTAACCCTCCATCCCCATATAATCATCCAATCTGCGCTTGAAAACATTCAAGTTTGGGCTGTCTACAGTCTCAGGCGGCAAACTATTCCAATAATCCACCACTCTGTTAGTGAAAAAATATTTTCTAACATCCAGTCTGCACCTCTGTTTTTTAATCTTTAAGTGGTGGCCTCTAGTTCTATTACTACCTTCTAACTCAAATAACTTGCTGAAATCCAATTTATCCATCCCAGAAAAGATTTTAAAAAGCTCAATCATATCTCCCCTCACACACCTTCTTTCAAATGAAAACATATTTAATACCCTCAGTCTATCTTCATATTCAAGGTGCTTCAGGGATGGTATTATTTTTGTTGCCCTCCTTTGTACTGACTCTAATAAGTTTATATCATGTCTAAAATATGGTGACCATGCCTGTATACAGTACTCTAAATGTGGCCTGACATAAGAGTTGTATAGTTTAAGGATGACCTCCTTACTCTTGTAGCTAACATTTCTTTTAATGTAACCTAGCACCCTATTTGCTCTATTTTTTGCCTCAATACACTGCTTTGAAAATTTCAGTGACCTATCTACTACTAATCCTAAGTCCTTCTCATCTTCAACTGAATTAAGCCAATACCCATCCATCTCATAGCTAAATTCCCTATTATCTCTCCCCATGTTAATAACTTTGCATTTATTAAGGTTAAAAGTCATCTGCCACTTCTGAGCCCAAGCTAACAACTTATTTAAGTCACCCTGCACTTTAAACCTACCCTCAACCTCTTTGACTACAGCTGCCAATTTAGTGTCATCAGCAAAAATTGACACTTTGCTATTTACACCTTGCCCAAGATCATTTACATAGATTATAAATAATAAAGGGCCTAAAACTGATCCCTGAGGTACGCCACTAATAACATTCCTTCACTCTGACCTCACTCCATTCAGTACAACTCTCTGTTTCCTATTTTTCAGCCATTCAGTTATCCAATTTAAAACGTTCCCACATATCCCATGCAGCTTTAATTTATGAACTAGTCTTCTATGTGGAACCTTATCAAAAGCTTTGCTGAAATCTAAATACCAGAAGACATGAAACAAAAATTAAATTATTTAAACTATATTATGATGAGTGAAATAGATTGCTTATTACAGTAATGGAGAAGATGTGGAACAGCCCTAGATATATCAGATGGATAAAAGTAATTAAAAATTCTATGAATAAACTTAATATAACCAGTATTGATCAGATAAAATTATTGACTAAAAATAAAATTGATAGAAAAGCATATAGATATGATAAGACAATGTAGTTGCAAGAGCTAGAAGGAAAAAAATATGGTAAATGTGTAGAGTATGGCCAGATTCGAGTCCTAGCTTATTTTGAGCTATTTTTTCTACCTACTTCTTCTGAGCTGAAATCTATGTGGATGAAGTTTATGGCGATTTCCGAATATATACTGGGGGCTGTGTCCCCCAGACCCCCCCAAATGATTGAAATCTCAGGATCATTGTAGGCACATTGGTAAATGTTGCGAGTATGGGTGGATGCGATTCTAGCTTATTTTGAGGGTAGGCTTGTTGTTGAGGACAACTTGTCGGGGGGATGTGCCTATGATGATCCTGAGATTTCATTAATTTGGGGGGTCTGGGGGTACAGCCCCCCATTATATATTCGTAAATCGCCATAAACTTTGTCCATGTAGATTTCAGCTCAGAAAAAATAGCTAGGAAAAATAGCCACAAATAAGCTAGGACTCGGATCCGGCCATACTCTACACAATTACTGGCACATTTCCCCCAACGAGCCGTCTCCAACAACAAGCTGACCCTCAAAATAAGCTAGAATCGCATCCGCCCATACTCGTAACATTTACCAAAAGTACTTTAAGTACATATAAGCAGCATAAATTGGATATAAAAGAAGAAAATTTTTCTGATAGTACCCATAAATCTATTTTAATGTATAGGGCATGGAGCAACACATTACAACTTGGATGGAGAAAGAGGTACTTGGGAGAAGATGTGATGTGTCAACTGTGTAAGACAGGAGAAGAAGAAACTTTGGAGCATTTCATGGAGTGTAATGTGTTGGCAGAGATAAGGGCACAGTTTGAGATACAGGATGTGCAACTAAGTGACCTGTTGTTATTTACAGGAAGTGACAAAGCTGAAAAATATAAGGAACTCATATACTGCCTTTAGAAGGGAAGAAAACAAGTGTTGGAAGAGCCTGAGTAGTCTGAAATATGATTAAGAAAATGTATAGTCTGGTGCTGGAGAAAAAACTATACCAGACACCTTCATCTGATCTGATCTTAAAATACTTAGGAGTAGAAATTAATAATTCTAAAAATGATTTTAAAATACATAAAGAAAAACTAAAATTTATTTGAACAATGAGTTTACTTACTTACTTTGTAGAATTTTCCCCTAGTGGGTGCAGCTAAGGTGGGCCTCCGCTGTAGCCAGGCAGCTCTTATGTTTTGGAAATTTATCAGAGTTACTAGTAGTGTTGGGGACTTATTAGCACTATCTAGGCTGATTGTTAGAGCTGAAAGTCATCCAATTCTTGGATGGGAGCCTTCTGGCAAATGCACCAGACTCTTCTGAGGTGACCATTATTAGTGCTTTTCAGACACTCAATGGTTTGCTGGTGAAGGTGAGACTACTCTACCATTAATTTCCTGAAAGGGATGGTTTATGCAAGGGAACTTATAGACTACTTGAAGAGCTGGATGCCCAAGGAGCATTCAGGTTGATGAAAAAACAGAAGGCTTGAGACCCACCCATACACACTTCATATTTAATTGTGACAGGCTCACTTAGTTAGTATATGCTGGTTGGTATCTGTACTGCATCAAGGCATTCCTGCCATTTTCGCTAGGTTGTTACTACTGCCACCGCTCTAGTCACATGAATCATTTTATACATGCACATTCAATTTTCCCCAAATCTTCTAATTACTCTAAAACTGTACATAAGTCCTTATTGTATACAGTCAAATGTGTGAATTGAGGAGAGCTACACCCTACTTCCCTTAAGCAATGTGTTATGTATCTCCTGGAGCAGATGGTCCTTGCCATTTTGGCTGCAGAGGGTAAAGACACGGTCCTGTCACAAACTGTAAAATGGTATGCCTCAGGCATGGCAGCTTCCATACCCAATTGGAACCGTATTGCAGGTTCTTTCTCCCTTCCTGGGTAAAGCTGGTCATCCACTCCATGTTGTATGTTTTGCTCTGGCTGGAAAATGCTATCTATGAGGCCTTCCTTCATAGACAGCACTACACCACAGTGTTTTTCAATCACAGTGTTGATAGGGTATCATGGAGACTCCACACAATGGGGGTGAGGGGATGTCAGCCCAATTTTCATATGAATTTCAGCAAGAGGGAGTCCCACAAGGAAGTGTCACAATATCTTGAGCATTATTGATATTACTTCAGTTCTTGCTATGCTCTACATAGATGACCTTTTGATTTCTTTTAGTGTGGCCCAGATGCTAACTCTAGAGTATTAACTCCAACATGCATTGAAAAGCATCTGTCACTATGCTGAGGTTTTTGGTTTGCTTTTTCCAAGATTAAGGTGGTGCACTTCTGCCACTATCTATGGCTCCACCCTAACCCAGACTTTTTCCTAAATAGGGTTTGCCTCCAAGTGGTGGATTTAAACAGTTTCCTTGGTTTTGTTTTTAACCTGTGCCTTTCCTGGTAAGTCTATATCCTAAAAGTTTCTTGAACCTGTACCATGGACATTCTTTGTTCCATGTTCATCACTTGGGATGCTGATAGTGCTACTGCTTTGTTGCTTTACTGTTCCTTTGTTTGGTCAAAGCTTGACTACCAATTAGTTTTACACATCTGCAGATTGTGCAAGGTGGACTTGATCCACCAAACCAGTTTGCATCTGGCAACTTGTGCCTTCTGCACATCCCCTATTGAGACCCTGCCTCATGTTGTAGTGATGCTACTTGTCATGCACCATACAGTGTAGTATCCACTTGTACGTGTGGGCCTGGCATCTCCCTCAGTCACCAACTGTTCCCATTGCATTCACAGCCAATCTTGTTGGTTTATGGTTAGAAAACTGACAAGAAGGATGACATACCAAATCTCATACAGAAAATAGAATGGGAGACAATGTCCAGTCTAGAAAATTTTGAGAAGTGGTTTATTGTATGGGGAAGCTATGGAATTAATTTTCTTTCTCTCCCAAATCTAATGCAAAAACAGCATATCTCCCATAGAAATTTGTAAGTAGAGACCTCTGAAGACACTGGTGAAGATAAAGTGAAAATGTGATATAATATGGAAGATCAAATAGCTAACAAGGGGGTGTTTGAGATACCTTAGACCTAGATGAATACAATTCTCTTGAGCCTCCTGCACATACCTTCTATTAGGAAACCTGCCCCAAATACTCAAACTATGTATCTTTCCTATAGTGTTTCCTCTGGAACTTCTCCATCCCAATGGGGGTATCTGCCCTCATTGTGAATCTTTAGTAGGTTCTGGAGAGATGTGCACACCTTCCCCAGGACAGGGTGCTTCAAGTGGTCCCTTATATAAATTAGGTTCTCTTCTACACATTTTTACTCCCCCCTGCTTCCCTAGCCTCAACATTTTATTCCTAGCCTCTCCCCTGCAAACCTTTAGGCAGAAAGTGGAAGATTAGATGGTTTCCCAACCTCACTGCCTTCCTTGCCCCAATGTCCCTCAGTTCAATGCCTTCTCCAGCTCTAACACCAACCTAACAATCTGTAGATCTCATGTATTTTTCCTTCCTAATAATAAATATAAATTTATGAGCCATTTTGTTTTAGCATTTAAAAGTATCAGACTTTTCAGTCATTTATAATCCTCTTGCTCAATTTTTTTTATTAATATCTCCATACCCATTTTCCCCAGTCTTGTGCTTTTCACTGTAAACATATCCTCATTTTGATTTCACTAGCTTATTAATTTAAAAAAATCATATTTCTTAATTAAGAAACAAAGAAATGGTTTCTTATTGTCAGACTTGGTCATTTATAATTACAAGTACTAAGGGAAGAGGATTCATGCATATTTTTCAATGGTTCGATCTGCTGCTTTTTTACAATATTAATATGAATAATAGTTTGTCAATAATTCCTGATTATTGATACTTGCTATTGATTTTGTTGTAAATAAATGGTAAAGCAAGCATTTTTGTATTTCAATTTTTATGATATATTAGATTGCTCACTTGGTAATGTAATTTCACAAATGACAAAAGCCACCAGGGTATATTAAAGGTCATCTGAGTTGATCAACCAGACACCATAATATACAGATTCCAAATATATTACCTAGCCTCCATCATCCTTATATACTATATCGCCTGTGTTGAGTCTAGAATGCTACCACTAAATAATTATCACCTTTCATGCTTTTAGTATTCTAATTATACTGGTATATAATATATAATTAATAATCATGCAAAAAGAATATTAATTTTTAGTCAAATTTCATATATAAATTTTGGCCCAATTGATATTGTTCATAAATTATGTCTTTGAAAGTATCTAGTCGGTCTAAGTCTAGTAAAACAAAAGTATTCAATTCAGATACTATATGTGCATTTCCTGGATATCGATGTTCTTTGGTAAGTATATTAATTTTTTGAACAAATGTTATTTTATCAAAATAATAACAGGTCAAATAAAAGGTTAGCAAAAGATGATATACAAGTGACCACAAATGTAATGTTCAATGGAAGTATCTATTAAATATAGTTCCAAGCTTAAATTAGAATTAGGAAGATTAGCTAATAGAAACATCTTTACAAAATGTTTCTTTTAATAAAACAAGATAGTTATTTCACTTTTCAAATCATTAATTTGGTTATATATTGCCATTCTTTTTAGTGCAGGATAAAAAACAACTTTGATTCCAATCTGTTTGTTGTCATTGATAATGCTAGACATTACATTATTGAAAAATCTTATTTAAACTTCACTAGTACTTTTTATCTTAAAAATGTGAAATCACTTTCTGAATACCCTATTACTAGGACAGGTTCAGCATTGAAACAACTACAGGTTTTTATCACTGATTTGCACCATCTAATGTATAGTTCACTCTCTGTAAAGGGCATAGCAATGTGTTTACTTGGCCGTTGTGCTGATGAGGCTCAATACCCCAGCTTAACCTACTCTCTGCTTTCCACTAACATTTTTTCCTTTTCTCTAACCTCTCCTCTCCGTCAGAGCCTTTAGTTAACTAAATAAGATCTGCATCTTTTGGGTTCAGACCTGGGCTTATAACTAGTCACGATAGTCCTGATTCTTTGCTTGTTTGCTAACTATAGGTCTTGCTGCAGGGGCTCCTTTCTCACCACTCTTGACTGATGGATCTGCTTCACCTCTAGCCCTTTTGGAGTTGTTGATTAGTAGCTCTGCCTCTTCTAAGGAGGTGCCTCACTCCCCCTGTGCTGTCTTAAGAGCCCCTCCATTTCTCTTAGTTGAGAGGGTGTTTCTCCCTCAACAATAAATAGAGGTTTGGTGTCTTCCTGAATCCACCTTGTGCAGAGTGACTACCCTAGTGTTGGGGCCTCCTATACTTTCTCAGGGGTACCTTGGATATTCTCTTAACATGGAAAGCACTTTCCCCTCTCCAATTGTGTCAGGTTCGATGGTTTCCCCCTGCCTTACTTCCTTTCAGTGTGTTTCCTCCAATAACTCTCCACTTGCTGCGTGTCCCCTTTTATTTCTCAGGGGCCTGCTAAAAACATAACAGGACAAAGGATGCATCACCTCGGTTCTTGGTCCTCTTGATATGGTGCAGTTGAACCACCTCAATTCGTTTAGATGGGTAAGAGGTAGCATCATTCCCTGGGTATTGAAAAGACATTTTGTTGACCTGAGTTATGTCACAATTGGAGTTGGCATGTCTGCTGCCCTTCTCTTCCCATACAGGTCAACATGTCAGCTCCAATTACACTGGGGGGGTGGGGGAAGTTGCAAGCCCCTCCTGAGGTGGAGATGGTCAGAGGTGATCCTGCCCCAGATGCCAGGGTCTTCAATGATGGTATTCCTTTGCCCAGTTACAGCAGAGCCTCATAAAGACTCACAAGAAGTCGAGGGACCTCCTTCCCCTACTGGTGGGCCTTTGACAGCCAAGTTCTTTCACATGCTGAGGCCTGTCCATCCAGCCTTGGAGCCCCTTCCAGACTGAGGTGCCCTTGAATGGGAAGGCCCAGACAAAGATCAAAGTAGCAAGTGCACTGAGCAAGACTCAATTAAATCAGGGCCTCTCATTCAGACTAGCTTGAGTTTGCTGGCTTCAAACCTTTTTTTGTTATTCACTCCACAGATGGCATGTTGGCCTAAGGCCACATGTTCCATCAGAAGAGAGCGCTAGCTAGTTTGACTGGTAGAGTTGAAGGTGACCAGTTTCTCAAACAGGAAGTAGCCCTCTGGCCAATGCATCACACCCTTCTGAGGCAGCCATTATTAGTGCCCTTCACACACTCAATGGCTCGCTGATGAGTGTGATGCCACACTCTAGTATGAATTTTGTGAAATGAGTGGTTTGTGAGGAAACTCCTTTACTAATCGTTAGAAGACATCACAAAGAGCTGGCTGACCAAGGGGTGGTCAAGGTTCAACGTGTGATAAGAAAACTAAAGGGGCCTTGAGACCCACCCCTACACTCTTCCTCATATCCAATTTTGATAGGCTTCCTGAGTCTGAGCATGCTGGTTAGTATTGCCACTGTATGAAGGCAGCTGTACCTCTCTGTGGAGGTACTATTACTGCTACCCCAGCGTACATACAAATCACTCATGTAAATGTGCAAAGTCTGTCTAAGTTGCTTCAAGGCATACGCAATGTCCCTATCGTGTATGACCAAGTATATCAATTGCTGAGACTCGCACCCTGCTTCTTTGAAGAGTTGCGTATCTCCTGGAGAAGGAAATCCTAACTGTTCAGGCTAGAGATTCTCTCTCCTTTTGTGAGGCCAAGGACTTGGTCCTGGTGTGTCCAGGATTGCCTGGAACATCTTAGGTCTCACTTTTTAAAATGGCACGCTGCTGGAGGCATGGTTCATTTTGTGCCAATTCTTTGGAACCATTTTGTCTCCCCCCCACCTTGGCTTTTCCCTGGTAGATTTGGTGGGACAAAGGGTTCACACAAAACCTCAGTGAAAACCAGGGCTCCACCAGCATGACTGTTTACTGTGTCATTTTGGGTGCCTAAATCTCCCCCTAAAGGATTGCACCAAAGGAGCTTTGGCTCCTATGCATCCCTTTACCAAGGTTGGACGATGTGATAGATGCAAGATTGCAGCCCCCCTCCCCCCAAAGCTTTGAGGCAGAATAAGGTCTGTGATGACCTGATTCAGATTCACAGCCTGATTTGGGGTCAAGGTGATTGATGACCTTCATGGTAATGATCACTTTCACATTCAATTATCATTTTCTGGTCCACTACTGCCTGCAAAATACAAACCTGGTGGTGCTTGGAGCATGCATGGTCCGCATTTCAGGAAATGACTGTTTTCTCTGTCCTAGTCAAGGAGTTAAAGTTGGTAGATGAGACCATTGAGTTCCTCTCCAACAACTTCATCACCATGGGCTGTCTGGAATGCCTGGTCATTTTGCCTGCTTTTCACTTCCATGGTGTTTGGCCAAGTGTGAGATGGCCCTCAGACATAAGCGTTATGTCTACATCTGCTATAATCACTGTCTGAAGTTTGTTTAGCTAGGCTAAGTTCCAGTATGTTTCGATGCACACCTGCCACTCTTCTTGGTGGGCATGTATGTCTTTACTTACAAGAAGACCACCCCTGCAGATGTGTGGAGGCAAGTCAAAAGGATTCAAGTCAAGTTCTTCCTCTCCCCTCCCCTTCCTGTTCTCTAGGAGATTAAGGCCACAATCTTGTCCCCTGTGTCTATGGTGGCATCTGTTGCGACTACTTTCTCCATATTCTCTAGCTGAGATACTGATCTAACAGCATTCAATGTTCATTGTGATGTCGGTGTAAGCCGCAGTGCACTTTACCTCCGGGGCAGAAAACCATTCAACAGTAGGTTTACGTTGTTAATTGCTTTCCACTCTCTATGCATGGACACTGCCCCTGGTCCTGACAATGTCCTGTATGCCTTGCTTTGAGACCTAGGTGAATGAGGCATGGCATTTCTGTGAGATCTGTTCAACAGGATCTGGACAGAGCGTATCATTCCCTACTCCTCATCAATGGCTACTATGCTCACTTGTCGCAAACCTGTGAGAGATCACTCTACCCTTATTTATTTCAGACCAATTTCTCACATGTCCAAGTTAATGGAGAAATTGGTAAATGTTATATTACTGAAAGATATTTCGCTACATTATGTAGATGACCTTTTGATCTCATTTGGTGTGGCCCAGAGGCCACCTCTGGATAGTTGACTCCAACAGGCATTTAACCAATTCTCTCATGCCATAGTTCACAGGTTGGTTTTCTTTAACCAAGACTAAGGTGTTGTATTTCTGTCAGCATTTCATGTCTCTCCACTGACCCAGAATTCTTACTAAAAGAAGGATGGCATGGAAGTGGTGAAGTTGCATCGATTCCTTGGTCTTGTTTCTGACAGGCACTTCACCTGTGAGGTTCATTCCCAGCTTTACAGTCTCCTATACCTGCCCCATGGACATTCTTAGTTCTGTGACCGTCTGTCCCTTGTACTCGGGGACGAGTTTGTGCACATTGACAGTGGACTTATAGACTTTTGGGGGGAGGCCGGCCTTCTCCCCTTTATTTAACTAGGTTTTTTGTTGTTTTTTCTTTGTAGGTCGCATGTTCCTGCACTGGGGGACCTCCCCCGACGCTGGAGCTTGCTTCCTCCTTGTTGCCATTTTCCCTTTTTATTGTTATTGTTGTTTTTCATATTCATATTTTAAAGTAGCATAGTGCTAGGCTGTCCTGAATACGGCGACTTATGCCCAATTGGATAGTCGGCGGATAGGCTCCTACGAGGAGCGGTCAATATGTTTTGCAATTTGGATATAAAGAAATGAGATATTACTACCCTCGACTTCAATGCACTTGCGCCACTTGTCTCTGAGGCTTTGAATTCCCAACAACCAGAAATCTCCCGACTGCTCTTCAATCGACTCCTGGACGGCTAGCTGGACATCTTCATCGTCCCCAAACCCGCATCCACACAGTGCAGCCTTGAGCTGGCGGAATAAAAAGTAGTCGCTAGGGGCCAGATCTGGACTGTAGGGGGGGGGGGCTGGTTGAGTTCCTCGAATCCACACTCGCGCAGGGCAGCTTGTGCAACTCTGGCCTTGTGGACTTTGACGATGTTGAAGTTGATCATGGGGCGTGAGGTTTCTAGGGACCGAATGGGCAGAGACCTTGGTCATAACCAAATTGTCGTGGATGATGTTGATAACACTTACATGTGATATTCCAAGTTGTCGCTCGATTTCTTCAACCTTCACCAGACGATTTTGGAGGATCATCCTCTCCACACGGGCCACATTGTCCTCGTTGGTCATGTCTGACAGGTGTCCTGGATGAGGGTCATCTTTAAGGGACTCACGACCATGGCGGAACTTCCTATTCCAGCGAGCAATGGTTGCATAGGAAGGGGCGGAGTCGGTGTACACTGCAACCATGCGTTCATAGATCTCTTTTGCATTCTTGCCTGCCTTGGTCAAAAATTTGATTACTGCGCGGTGCTCAACCTTCTCCATTGTTGAAAAGTTTGTGACTGACGATCTGCGATCAGCTACTGCTTCTTAAATAGATGAGGCAGGAGCGTGCGGCTGCAGGTCCTGACTTTCATAACTTGTCGTAACACTCCCACAAACAGCCATCCCCCTTCCTCTGTTTTGCCCTACCGATTCGCAAAACCTATTGACCGCCCCTCGTAAAAAAAACAAACAAACAAATCTTAGTTCTGTGGTGTTCAGCACTTGGGCTGGTGATAGGGGTACTTGCTTACATTTCTACCAATCCTTTGTTTGTTTGAAGCTTTACTACAGATAAATGTTTTATGCAGCTGCAGACAAGCGTGCATTGCGGAAGGTGGACACTCCACTTCACACTTCTCTATTTGGTGACAGGTCCCTTCTGCATGTTCCCTACTTGTCAATGCTGGGGAGATGTCACTCTGTACAGTGCATTATGCACTTGTAAAGGGTCTTTCAATAAGGTTGCTCAATTTTTAAATGTAAATAAAACAAGTTGTGTGTGATATATACACTCAATTTATTTTAAATTTGAAAGTACATTTTATGGCATTAAGTCTGTAATATGACATTGTTCAAATGTCCGCAGTGGCTTCGCTTGGTGGAATGTATTTGGGAGGCCCAATTTTCAATGACTTTGTTGCATAAATCTGGCTGAATTTGCTGGATGGTGTTCATTATGTTGACTTTGAGGAAATCAACTGTTTGTGTATTATTCACATAGACCTGTGATTTAAGGTAGCCCCAAAGAAAGTAGTCTAATGGCGTTAAATCGCATGATCTCAGTGGCCAGTTGATGTCACTGCCCAGCGAGATGACCCTGCCCTGAAATCACTGGTGCAAAATGTCTAGTGTGCAGTGTGGCACGTAGCGCCGTCCTGTTGGAACCGCATGTTGTCAGTATCTATATCAGGCATATAATCCAGTTGAGGCCACATGAAGTTGCTTATCATCGATCTGTAGATCTTTCCGTTGACGGTTAGGGCAATCCCATCTTCGTTCTCAAAAAAATACGGACCGATGATTCCGTTAGACAAAAATCCGCACCAAACAGTGACTTTGTTGGGATGCAATTGTTGCTGGTGTATCTCATGTGGATTGTTTTCATCCCAAATTCAACAATTTTGCTTGTTCGCAAATCTATTCATCTAAAAATGGGCCTCGTCGCTGTAGTGAGGATAGAAATCATGTAATGTGCTGAACGCTTGTCGAATGGAGCACTGATTTTGATAATAACATTTGATGATTTGCACACGCTGTTCAACGCTATAACCTTACGTTGTGACTTGCCAAGTACTGAACAGTTCACAGTGAGGTTGCCAGATGTCACTTTAACAACATGGCCACTATCGCCTGACAAAGCTCGAGCATCCTTGTTGAAAGACCCTATATTAGTGGGCCAGATGTCTGGCCCACTAATGGACAATTTTGGTTCAGTCATTAATGGCTCTCCTCTCACTGCATTCACAGCTGACTTTGACAAGAGATACTAGTCATACCCTAAGTCCTTGGGGTCTAGGGCTATGAAACTCCTTCAAGAGCTCTCTTTAGCTCCTGGGCCATCACGCCTCTACTTACAAAGCTTACACATTTCCAGGTGTATGGCATTCAACCTTTTTGCAAGTGTACATTGATGGCTCGAAAGTCCCAGGAGGAGTTCCGTCTTCACAGCAAAGCTGGTTGTAATAAACCACCCACTACTGGAGCTAACACATCTTGTCTAGTTCAGAAACCAGATTGTGATCTTTATTGAATCACAAAGTGCCCTGAGTGCTCCTGGGGCAGTGGAATCTCCTTACCCCCTGGTTTGCAGAATCCATGATGCCACTGTTGTGGCAAGCTAGGCAGATGTTGAGATTATCTACTGCTGTGTTCCTGTCCTGTTGAAATTTTGGGGAATGAAGGCACCAAAGAGTCTGGAAGGAATGGATGACCACCCCAGAGTCTCACTCTTCTCACACCAACTACATGACAGGAATCATGTCAGCCCTTCAGGCTGTCCAGCAAAGAAAAAGGGGAACAAGTTTTGCGCCACAGTGGCTTCATGTCTCTTTCTGTAGTCTTCAAATTGGATCACTGCCATTTGATGGAGTGCTCACCTGCACCTGACTGTTATGACTGCATTCTCCCCACACTGTTCACAAATTCTTGTTGAATGTCCCATGTCTGGGTGAGCTTTGCGCACAAAATCTGTCCCTTGTACTCAAGATGGATTCCACACAGACTTGTGAACTATTTGACCTTTTGAAGGAGGCTGGCCTCCTCTTTGCTGTTGGTTGCATGCTCCTGCATCGGTGGTGCTTCCTTCTTCTTGCCTTTGTTTTGTTTCTTATTTTTTGCTCTTTTTATTTCTTTTGTACATTTTAAAGTAGCCTAGTCATAGGCTGAAATTTGAATTGGTGGTAGTTGAGAGAGGAGCACCGTAAAGAGGGAAAAATGCTTAGTTCACTAGAGGCCTACAGTTTAAGGTATCATCTAACCAAAACTCGCTAATGCATGAGATGACTGCCAGAATATCACACTGTTGCAAATCAACTTCCATTCTGATAATTAAACCATACTCTGTGCCGCCTTACTTTGCTTATGGGTAGCAATGTTGGCCACTTGGATAAGTCATATTTTTTTCTCAATTTAAGTAAAAATCAATTAGGATTGCTTCCACAAAGCTTATAAGGACATATCCTGTAAGATAGAGGAAGTGAAAGCATTAAAGATATATAATTGCAGATCTTTCTACCAGTATAGGCTTCAAGATGAAATGTATCTGCAAGTTTTGGGATAGTAATAAAAAGAAAGATTGGTGTCATAGAAGGGGAAAAAGGGCTGGAAGAAAGGAAGCAAGTTAAATAGCCCTCACTGAAGACAGGAGGAAAGCGGGTAAACAACCAACCTGCAAAATTAGCTAGCAGCTAAAAAAATGGATGAGAAAAGGCTTGTAAAAAAAAGTGACAAAAAAAGGCTAAAATAAAGATATCTTGGAGGAATTCCCCCAGATAGTTTCAGACTAACAAGGGTACTGGGGCTTTGAAGCTATGCTTGCCTTTTCTTCCTATATGGATTGCCTTCATTGGGCTCTTGCTCTCCTGGCTTGAAAAGTTTATTCTAATGCTTCCCCACATGCAACACTTGAGTAATAAGTAATCTATTTCATCATCCATTCATACTAACTGCTACTAAATCCAGATAAGGTAGAAAGTATAAATAAAGGAAACTCATACTTAATACATGTAAACTTTTGTTATTTAAGTTGTAATATATTGTTTACATTTAAATTAGGTAATATAAAAAAAAGGTAGATTTTCTGGCCCCATCTACAATTTGGCTCATATTTGGTAGGCCTATAGATCTCACAGAGGCGAGTAAAAACGTCTTAATATTCTAGGTCATACTGCATTTGGTCAGCATTCAATATCTTGCCTACTTGACCACCTAGAGACACCATTTTAAAGCTGTTGGAGAGCTCTACACCTTTGCTTAAATAACTTTTTCTGTGCAAGGCCAAATAAAAAAAGTACATAAGTTGACATTTGACCTCGGGGTAACAAAAAATAGTATACTCCAATTTTTTTTAAGATTGTATTTTGAAGGTATATATATATACAGTGACCCACAAAAGTTTACAACACACCATAAAAAAACAGACGTTTATGTGTTTGTAAACATGTTAGGTAAATGAAACTTTTATTACTGATAGGATATGTATTCAAACAATAAATTAAATCATCAGGACCATACAAAAACATCAATATATTTTTTTGTCGAAGAAATACAATTAATTAGTAACGCAAAAGTTTACAACACATATATCAAATTGTTTCTTAATATTTAGTAGCATAACCACTGTTGCTAATAATAGCTTGTAGCCACTTAGAGTAGTCTCTTAAGTACTTCTTACATGTATTTGTGTTAATATTACTCCATTCCTCAATGCATATTTTTGTCAGTTCAGACATGCTTGTTGGTTCTCATTTTTTAATTCTGAGCTTCAGTTCCTTCCATAGATTTTCGATAGGGTTCAGATCTGGAGATTGACTAGTCCATTTTTGGACATTTACACCATTTGATCTAAATTTTCTTCAAGATTCTTCTATAATGTTCTCCATTCATCCTTCTATGCTTTCTATATTTCCAACACCTGTGACACTAAAATAACCCCAGATCATGATTGAGCCACCTCCATATTTTACTGTTTGGGTAGTGTTCTTCATTGTGTATTTGGTACCTTTCTTTTGCCATTGACCTCCATTACGGCCGAACAGTTCTATCTTTGTCTCATCTGACCAAAGTACGTTGTCCCAAAACTGCAGGTTTACCAACAAACTCTTTTGCAAAATTCAAACGATCACGAACCTGTTTTCTTGTAAGAAGTGGGGTTTTCCTTGGAGACTGTGAGTAGATGCCCATGCTACGGAGTGATTGACTAATTGTGTCTTTTTACTCACTGTAACTCCACTCACTTCTAAGTCACGCTGAAGTTCTTTAAGAGTAACCTTGGGTGTTTTACTGACCTTTCTTACTAATAATCTCCCTGCACGTTCGGTTATCTTGCGAGGACAGCCAGAACTGATCAAAGGAAGAGTAGAATTTTGAGACTTTCAGTGACTTATTATCATTCAACTGAACTCAATGGAACTACTAACTGACGAGATATTTTGCTATAACCAATGCCACTTTTATGAAGGTCTAGAATACGTTTTCAAAGATTTTGATCAATTCATTTCTGTTTCCTCATCGTGCGAATGTTTACAGGATGCTGTCTGATAAAGAATGATGCGATAGCTTATACCAGTCCCTAAGTTATGTGCGTAGATTAATGTAGAATATTCTAGAAATTGTAAGAAGTTTCTCCTCGAACATTTATGAGAAGTGATAAAAATTGATGAGTTGTAAACTTTTGCGTTACTAATTAATTGCATTTCTTCCACAAAAAACTATATTGATGTTTTTGTAGGATCCTGATGAGTTAATTTATTGTTTGAATACATATCCTGTCAATAATAAAAGTTTCATTTACCTATCGTGCTTACAAATACATACACATCTGTTTTTCATGGTATGTTGTAAACTTTTGCGTTACTAATTAATTGCATTTCTTCCACAAAAAACTATATTGATGTTTTTGTATGATCCTGATGAGTTAATTTATTGTTTGAATACATATCCTGTCAATAATAAAAGTTTCATTTACCTATCGTGCTTACAAATACATAAACGTCTGTTTTTCATGGTATGTTGTAAACTTTTGCGGGGCACTGTATATATATATATATATTTATAAGCTTTAATGTGCATCAAGTTTTATTTTGTGATTTAATATGGTTTAAATGAAATAAACTCAACTTATGCCAGATTCAGGTTAAATTCATGGATTACTAGGACTCTTTTTTTCAACAACTCTAGCTATTGCCATATCTCCATTTTTAAGTATGTTCACAACACACAAAATGTCTGTTACATCAACAAGTTCATCCGGTTTTGATGGAAACATAAATAAATGATTGTGCTGGTCCTCATGGCTCCAGGAAGTTGAGACATATTTCATTGGCATCTGTATCAATTCTAGTAATACAGGCCAGATACCAATCTTTGTCATATACTGCAATGCAGTACCTTTTCAGAGCAGTTATTGGTATACTTGGGGTTTTATGTTCTACAGCTCACACCGACTACATGGCAGGAATACGGGCAGCTCTTCAGACTGCTTGGCAAAGAAGATGGGAGACGGTCGAAGGGGAACTTAAAGTTGCGTGTCATTGCACCACGACTGTTTCCAAGACCTATCCCCCAATGCCGCGGTGGCTTCAGGTTGCTTTCTGTCTTCTCCGAATCGGACACACTCATGTGACGCATCGCTATTTGATGGAGCGCTCGCCTGCGCCCTATTGCAATGACTGCATCGTTCCCCAGACTGTTCGACACATTCTTGTTGAATGTCCCAGTCTGGGTGATCTTCGCGCACGATACCTGTCCCGGTACCGGGATGGGCGGGGTCGCTACCGCCTGTCCCTTGTACTCGGGACAGATTCATGCACATTGACTTGTGGACTTGTTGACTTCTTGGGGGAGGCCGGCCTTCTCCCTATTATTTAAGCAAGGTTTGTTTTTTTTGTTTTGTTTTGTTTTTGTTTTTTTTTCCCCTTTGGTTTCACGCTCCTGCGCCGGGGGGGACCTCTCCCCGACACACCAGCTTGCTTCCTTTACCCCTTTTTGGGGTGTTTTTTTCTCTAATTTTATTTTAAAGTAGCCTAGAATAGGCCAGTTTTAATACGGCGACTAATGCCCAAGTAGACAGTCGCCAGATGAGCTCTTAAAAAAAAAAAATTATGTTCTACAGTAGTTACCCTTTCATTTTGAGAAATAGTGGATCATGAACATTCTTTCACTTCCTTGATTCCATGAATGGCATGGAGTTTATGAGTACCTGGGAAAGAACAAAAGGTTGTTTTAGTCTTTAAGGATTACTAAATAACCCAACCCACCTAGGTCTTTATTCATACACATGAAGTAATACTATGGGATAGGGTTTTTTTATAAATTTTAGTCATATAGATAGGTATATCAGGATATTTAAAATTGCTGCTATTTATCTTTTTTCTTCATAGTACTCCACACAGTATAGCAAATGGACCTAATTTCAGTACATATGATAGATTCCTTTTGGGGGGAAAAAAATTTGCAACACTTTAAATGAAAAAATCTTGTTCACAGTAGTAATTGAAGAAAAAAAATTGTTGATAAAATTAAGAAGAAAAACCCAAATTATTGGAGTTTTTGGTGCCATCCCTTCTCTTTAGATGGTGAGCAGTACAGTTCTAAAACCAACCTGCTCTTCCCCTATGCATGTTATTAGCAGTTCTTCATTTCCTAATTCACCTAAGTAGGTTTCTTATACTTGCACCATTTCTTCATCTTCTTGAATAAATTGATGATTTACCTTGAATAGTTCTTGCATTTTGTATGCAGTTTTCCAATCCTTCCTTTTGCACTTCATGCTGTTCTGTCATTGTGAAGGTAAATGTGACAGAGGAAGGACTTTTGACAGCAAAATCGTATAATGCCTGTGGAGTGAAGATTGGATCTTGGTCACTAGTAATTTGAAGGCTCTTCCTTGCTGTAACACTGTCACAGACCTTTTCCATGACTGGTAGCAAAGAAGTGCCACTCTGCTTACACACCAAAATCTTCCTTGTAGTGTCCAAGGTTGAGAAAATTGTTGGTTTTATACTGTGCAGCACAGCCATCACTGAAATAGAAGATCTTACTCAGTATCATGCAACATCTTCAGGAATTTAATAAGTTTGGTTTGAAACGGGTGTACAGCCATGATGTTGTGAGTGTTGCAATTGGAAATTATCACAAAACTTTGGTGATGGACAATTTCATCCTTTCAGAAATATATCACAAATGGAAGGAGGGAGGGTTGCTTGTGCGTTGTTCCAGTAAAAGGACTGTGATGTATCTTGCACTATGAACAAATAGTTTTCTATACAAAATCCATCACTACCAAGAACTCTCCTACTCCAAGCTTTTCTTTCAGCTTCTGATAGTACTTTATTCAGATCTTTGCAAGGAAATTGTGTTTGAGAAGGAATTGGAGTTTGTCACAGAAACTTGCAATGAAGTCATCAGCAGACAGTTTCTATGTGTCAAGAGTCAATCTTATGATCAATGACCACTGTTTAAGTTCCACCTCATCGACCCCTTTTCTATCAAAAATTGTGGTTAGGATGTCTTTTACCTTTTCAGCACCAGGATAATTTGGGCAATCTCCATAAAAATCATTTTTCTTGAGGTGGATTACATTGCAGAAGTGCCAAATATTGGTGATAGTAACAGATTTCAGTGTTTGGTTCAACTTCTACATCAATAAATGTGCCTGCTTCATTGGGATCTCTCGTACCTGTTGGCATAGTCTTCATTGATGGAGTGATTGTTGCCATCATTAATTTAACATTTTGATGAGCAATGCACACAAAGATGGTATGTGTGCCACTGGCACCTGGTAATACACACTCTTTGGGATGTAACTCTGCAAACTTGGAAATTCCAATCTTCAAGGTGGGACTCATGAAAAACTCTTATGCTTCTTTCAAGTTACACAAAATTACCGTAAATGTTTCTACTTTCTTTCTCTTTTCTCATCATGTCCTTTCACTGAAACAAAATACTTTAGGCCTGACATTTCTTTGCTCACTTCTGGACTTTTGTAAAATTTAACCATGGCTTCTTCAGTTTTGTTGTTAAGCTGCTTGCCTAACCTTGGTTGGGGTCAAACCTATTCCTTTTTCTTTGACCAGATCTTTGGCTTGTGTGGCCATATATTGGGAACAGCCAAATTCTTCCATAATTCCCATTCTAGTCCAAGTCTGGGGAAGGACGGTAAGGATCATCAGTTGCTCACTGCAGTTTGTATTTTTTAAAATTTCTCCTTAAGCTGCATTATTATCACAGAGTCAGAGTCATCTGAGTCGCTAGATATTATGGAGTGGTCTAATGCCAGCTCAAACTTCCTCCTTAAAGTTTGGGTAATTTTTATCCCAGACCCTGATAATCTTGATTTTCTTAAAGGGTTTGCATCAAAACTTGCCAGTGCCTCATTTACTGAAGTAAATTCGACTTTATTCTTGCATCATCCTCACTAGACTCTTCTCCAGAGGGTTTTGGGGATCATCAGTTGCTCACTGCAGTTTGTATTTTTTAAAATTTCTCCTTAAGCTGCATTATTATCACAGAGTCAGAGTCATCTGAGTCGCTAGATATTATGGAGTGGTCTAATGCCAGCTCAAACTTCCTCCTTAAAGTTTGGGTAATTTTTATCCCAGACCCTGATAATCTTGATTTTCTTAAAGGGTTTGCATCAAAACTTGCCAGTGCCTCATTTACTGAAGTAAATTCGACTTTATTCTTGCATCATCCTCACTAGACTCTTCTCCAGAGGGTTTTGGGGACTACCATTGTTTGAGGAATCTTCAAGTTTGGCGGGTTCAGCTCTTTTAAGTTCTTTTAAACATCCAGTACAGTCCTTTTGGTTCTCAGTCAGATTCATCTCCATATTCTTGTTGATCAAATATTTTGGTATGTCTCTTATACACCTCCACAGTCTCTTATGTTTTTGGAAAGAGTCACAGCAAACTTCTCAACATGTAGGTTCCTTGTAGGGGCCATAATCTGAAAATCTAAAAGAAATCAAGTCAATATATTCTAAGTTGGTATTGGTTTATCAGGGAGTTAGATGGTGATTTTCTACTTTATGTGTAACCAGATACTTTTGGTTCATCCGGAATCTTTTTGAGTCATTTGTCTAAAGCATTCTTTAAATTTTTTTAATTCATTTTGGTTATGTTTTAAATTTTTAGAGATAATATTGAATATTTTTTTACCTTTAATGGAGAGGGAATTTTCGTTTAAATTAATTATTTTGAAGTCAGAATTTGATACTATTTTAAGGATTTCACAAGTGCGACCTTTTCATGACCTAGTTATAATAATATCTCAAAACTAAACAATTAATATTTTCTTTAATTTGTTCTTGAAGTTAAGTAGAAATCTTGTTATCAAATATGATTATATTTGTACAAAAATTTCTATAAAAAGTAAAATTAACCTTTTTTGTTCATAATCATAAAGTTAATCACAAGTATTTTTTTATTTATAAAATGGTACCTATATTTATGTAATAGTTTTTAGGTATAAAGGCTGAAAAATAAAATAAAATGTAGCATAAAAACATGTTCCATTTAGTCCAGTTTCTTTCAAATAGCCCTGTGGTGTGGTACATGTACGGTATTCCATTAAATTTGTTTCATGATAAATCCATCCACAAAACAGGTGACCTATTCTTCAGAAAACAGTATTGCTTTCTGACACACATAAAATTGAGTGGAGGGGGTGAATTCAACTGGGTACCCTTCCCTAAGCATATTAAATGACTATAAAATTTGTTGCAAATTGAAGCTTTTATATATATATATATATATATATATATATATATATATATACCTACAAAATACAATCTTTAAAAAAATGGAGTATACTATTTTTTGTTACCGAGGTCAAAGGTCAACATACATTTTTTTTTACTTGACCTCATACAGAAAAAGTTATTTAAATAAAGTTGTAGAGCTCTCCAACAGCTTTAAAATGTTGTCTCTAGGTTGTCAAGTAGCCAAGATATTGATTGCTGACCAAAGGCAGTAACCCCCTGAAAACGACCTCTGAGGTCAAACTTCATAGTGTCATATCTCACGAATGGTGTGACCTAGAATATTAAGACCTATATGTCTTTACTTGCCTCAGTGAGATCTTTAAGCCTACCAAATATGAGCCAAATCGGAGTTGGGCATGGAAAATTGTTGGTTGAACTGACATGGAATGACACAATACTGATATTCACATATATAATCTTTATCAAATCAGCAAAACAAAATTATTCATTGCAGCCTTGTTTGGATGGTTATGAATATTGTATGCGCCATATCTTGCAAGACAAGACAGCACCATTTCAACAGTGTAGCTTTACTTTTCCAAATTCTTCTAAGAGGTGTTTTCGACCTTGTCCAATCAGTGAAAGAAAAGAGAGGTATGAAAATTTAAGTGTTTTACTGCAACTCCAATTATTTTCAGTCCCTAGTCTTAATGCAGGCTGCAACCTAACCAAATGCAAACTCTGATTCCAATTACAGCAATCTCAAGCCACGTTGAGTGTGGTAACTCACTGAATAGTCACAATTCAGATCTGTGATATCCATGGCTAGGATCTCACAGAGAAGAGCAACCAAAATGATAACATTCTTGAGACAGTGTATACAGATAGGCTGAGGGCACTGAATTGTATTCTTTTGAAAGTTGTTTTACAGGGGCAACATTTTTTATAAAATGCTTGTTGTTATAGATAATTAAAAACTAGAAATTTTTTGATTAGAAGAAAACCGAAAAAGAATTGTGGCATATTGGAATATAAAAGACTTCATAACTGGTACCCATGGGACCAAAGAGTTGCTGGTTGTATCAGAGATATCCTTGTAAAATGTCATACATATATCTTGGAACTGTGATTTTATCATTCATTGCCAATAAGCCATACCTATTGTTCTCCAGCTTATTATTAGATCATTCTAAACATCTTAAACAAATAAAATACTGTTAGCTCTGGTGGTAGTGTGGTGTTTAAATCTGATGGCAAGTTTGGATGCAGGAGACAGCAGACTAACACTATATTTTCATGATTTTCTATTTGTATTTTTTCTGTACATGCTCAGACAAATGCAGTAGGCCTGTCTAGGAAAGCCTTAAACACCAAATTTACCTATCTCACACAGATTCACATGGTTTTTTTTTAATTACTGATTATTATTCCAATATACTAACTTATAATTCTCTTTTTTCAAACTTAAGCATTTTTAACTCTTTTCACAGTAGGGCGCTCTGTCCGGCCCCAGCTTTGCCTCTCTTCCTTCCTTCAGATAGCCTGTATTTCTCTCCTACCTCATCGCTTTCATACAACCTCTCCCACAACTTTCTCTGGTCAGCCTTTAATTTCACAGGGTAGATGCTGACCTTCCTCTCAGCCAACCGTCCCGCATCGGGCCTGAGGGGGAAGGGGACAATGAGCTCCGGTCTGGGGTGGTTTGTTTTTAACAACCTGCTTCATCCTCCACCATACCTTCCTCACATCCCTTTTCCTCTCCTCTTCACATTCCATCAACGCCCGCCTAAGGTTTCGAGGTGAAGGGAGGAAAAGACCCGCATGGCGAGCCCAACCTCCCCCAATAAGTCCTCGAAGGCGACAGCACTTTGTCCGGCCAACAGCGCCCGGGAAGTGTACGGCCATTCCCATGAGGGTCTTCAGTTCGAGGAGGGCCCCCGCGTCTCCTCCGAGCTAGGCCTGGAGGGCATATTCCTTCAATGGAATTGCGGTGGACTCCGGGCCAACTAGGAGGAGCTGCGGAGGCTCGTCTCGTCCCGTTCCCCGTTAGCTATCTTTTTGCAGGAGACCATGCTAGGCGCGTGCCCCCTGCCTGCCCTCCCGGAGTATAAGGCTCTTGCGACCCCACCACCGCGGGATGGCCGGGCTGGGGGATGCGCGGTTTACACCCGGCATGATGTCTCCATTCTTCCTTTCTCTTTAGATACCTCCTTTCAGTCAGTGGCTGTGCAGCTGCACCTGGATAGGAGGTATACTTTGATTTCTGCGTACATTCCACCATCAGCTGACTTCGACGCGGGGGACTTCCGCCGCGTCGTGGCACGGTTACCGAGGCCCTATCTCTTGCTTGGAGATCTGAACGGCAGGCATCCTCTCTGGGGAGATTACTCCATTAATCCTAGGGGACAAGTCCTTGCTGATCTAATCGAAGAGCTTGAGATGGGTGTCCTAAACGTGGATGAGTTTACGCATCACTGTCCGAGAACCGCTTCATTTTCTTGCCTTGATCTATCTTTGTGCTCTTCGGATTCACAGCCTGATTTTGTTTGGGAGGTGGTCGATGACCTCCATGGTAGTGATCACTTTCCCATCTAAATATCATTTTCAGGGCAACTGCCGCCTGAGAGCCCACCTCTGTGGTGCTTGGCGCGGGCGCGGTGGCCTGCATTTCAGGAAATGACTGAATTCTCTATCTCAGTCGAGGAGTTTATGTCGGTAGATGAGGCCGTTGAGTTCTTCTCCGGCAACATCATCGCCGTTGGCCTGACTACTATTCCTAGGACGTCTGGCCGTTTTGCACGCCGATCACTCCCATGGTGGTCGGCCGAGTGTGAGACGGCCCTCAAACAGAAGCGTTATGCCTATAAGCGCCGCCCGAACGATTTCACTGTCGCTGAATTTCGTCGGGCTAGGGCTAGGTTCCGGTATATTTCGAAGCACGCCCGCCGCTCTTCTTGGCGGGCATACGTGTCTTCACTTAACGGGAAGCCCCCCTTAGCTGAGGTGTGGAAGCGAGTCAAAAGGATTCGGGGAAAGTTCTCGCAGGACCCCCCTCCCGTTCTCCAGGAGAATGGGACCGCAATCTTGGACCCCGCGTCCCTGGTGGAATCCTTAGCGACCGCTTTTTCCGCATTCTCTAGCCGTGATGCTGCTCCGCCAGCATTCAATGCACGTCGTGATGTCGCGGAAGGCCGCCGGCTGGAATTTACCTCCAGAGGCGGAGAACCCTTCAACGACAAGTTTACTGTGGGTGAGTTGCGTTCCGCTTTCGCTTCGTACGCGGACACCGCCCATGGTCCGGGCGATGTCCCGTACGCCATTCTTCGACACCTGGGTGAGCAAGGCATGGCCTTTCTGTTAGATTTGTTCAACAGGATCTGGGTGGAAGGTCTTCTCCCAGACTCCTGGCGAATCGCTACTGTGCTTGCCTTTCGCAAACCGGGGAGAGATCACTCTACTCCGACCGGTTTCCGCCCAATCTCTCAAACCTCTTGCGTGTGCGAGTTGATGGAGAAATTGGTAAATGTTAGATTAGCCTTTTTCCTGGACAGTGGAGACCATCTGTCTTCCGCACAGTGCGGCTTCCGCAAGTTCCACTCCACGTCGGATGCTCTGCTCCGACTGGAAAATGCCGTCTGCGAGGCTTTTCTTCGTAGACAGAACTACGCCACGGTGGTTTTCGTTCTGGAGAAGGCCTATGATACCGCATGGCGATACGGTATCATGGAGACTCTCCACACGATGGGCGCGAGGGGCGCCTCGCAATGTTTATATCTGAATTTTTGCGAGATCGTCGATTACGCGTACGGGTGGGGGAGCCCTCTCCGGCCCAAAGGAGCAGGAATAGGGTGTCCCGCAGGGAAGTGTCCTCAGTGTCACACTCTTTGCCCTGAGCATCAACGGCATTACCTCGGTGCTGCCGGAAGATGTTCTCACTACGCTCTACGTGGACGACCTTTCGATCTCTTTTGGCGTGGCCTAGATGCCAACTCTGGAGCGTCGACTCCAACAGGCATTGAACCGCGTCTCTCGCTATGCCGAAGCGCACAGGTTTCGGTTTTCTTTGGCCAAGACTAAGGTGGTGCACTTGTGCCGCCATCCACGGCTTCACCCTGACCCAGATTTGTTTCTTAATGGGTAGCGCCTGGATGTGGTTGAGTCGCACCGTTTCCTTGGTCTTGTATTCGACCGACGCCTCACCTGGGAGGCTCATATTCGCAGCCTTAGGGTCTCTTGTACCCGCGCCATGGACATTCTCCGTTCCGTGTCGTTCAGCGCTTGGGGCGCTGATAGGGGTACTGCCTTACTTTTTTATCGATGCTTTGTTCGCTCGAAGCTCGACTACGGATGCGAGTTTTATGCATCCGCAGCTGAGCGTTTATTGCGGAAGGAGAATTCGATCCACCACACCGGCCTTCGCCTTGCGACCGGTGCCTTCCGCACTTCCCCCATTGAGAGCATGTTGGTTGATGCTGGGGAGATGCCACTCGCTCTGCGCCGCGTGCAGTGCATCACTCGCCTGTACGCGCGAGCACGGCTCCTCCCTCAGTCGCCAACAACTCTCACTGCATCCGCAGCTGATCTCGATGGTGTCTATGCCGCCGAGAGTCGCTAGTCATACCCTAAGCCCTTTGGGTTTAGGGCCAGGAAACTCCTTCGAGAGCTAGATATAGCTCTCGGGCCGGTGGCGCTCCCTGGTTCTGCCCAGGACGCCACCCTGGAGGGTACCATATTTGGCTATTTGTCGCCACGTCTCTGCTCCCAAAGCTTGTACTGCGCCGGGAGTATTGCGTTCGACCTTTTTGGAGCACACATCGTGTCACGCTGGAACCGTGCCAGTGTATACGGATGGCTCCAAGTCCCAAGAGGGGGTCGGCTTCCACGCCGTATCCCCTCTGTTTGAAGTCAGCGGGGCTCTACCAGGCGCTGCGTCTGTCTTCACGGCCGAGCTGGTGGCAATACACCACTCGGTATGGGAGATTACGCGACGTGCCCGGTTCGGAGACCGGATTGTGATCTATAGCGACTCACAATTTGCCCTGAGTGCTCTCGGGGCATTGGAATCTCCGCATTCCCTGGTTCGCGATATCCGTGACGCCACGGTTTTGGCGAGCCGGGCAGATGTCGAGATTATCTTCTGCTGGCTTCCTGGACATGTAGGAATTGCGGGGAATGAGGGCGCCAAAGAGTCCGCGAGGACTCTGCGACCGGACCAGCGTTTCGCTCTTCCTCACACCGACTACATGGCAGGAATACGGCAGCTCTTCGGACTGCTTGGCAAAGAAGATGGGAGACGGTCGAAGGGAACTTAAAGTTGTGTGCCATTACGCCGCGACTGTTCCCATGGACCTATCAACCAATGCCGCGGCGGCTTCAGGTCGCTTTCTGTCGTCTCCGAATCGGGCACACTCGTGTGACGCATCGCTATTTGATGAGCGCTCGCCTGCGTCCTATTGCAACGACTGCGTCGTCCCCCAGACTGTTCGGCACATTCTTGTCGAATGTCCCAGTCCGGGTGATCTTCGCGCACGTTACCTGTCCTGGTACCGAGATGGGCGGGGTCGCTACCGCCTGTCCCTTGTACTCGGGACGAGTGCGTGCACCATGACTGGTGGACTTATTGACTTTTTGTGGGAGGCCGGCCTTGTCCCTTGTATTTAACTTGTTTTTTGTTATTGTTGTTTGTTTTGTTTTTTGGGTAGGTTGCAGGCTCCTGCACCGGGGGGGGACCAGCCCCCCGACGCCGGAGCTTGCTTCCTGATTGTTATCCCCTTTTTATTGTTGTTTCTGTTAAAATTTTTACTTTAAAGTAGCCTAGAACTGGGCTGTTTGTTTGCGGCGACTTTGCTCAAGTGGGCAGTCGCCAGATAGCCCCTTGGAAAAAAAAAATCTTTACACATTAGTGGTTTATGACTTTGTGCTTTAATATCCTAAATGGTTGATGAATCCACATTGAAATTTCGTTTTATTCTGCTGATTTCTGCCATTTTCAAGCTTCTGTTTTGCTAGTTAGGATGACACAATTGTGTTTAGAACTATCCATTGTGAAATTAAATAAACAAACAAACAAAAGAATTTTGAACTTGGAAAGTAAATAAAAGAGTGAATAAATGAAAATATTGAGGGAAAGTGTTGGATATAAATGGTTGTCAGATTTGCAATAGATTATTTCTAGTTTATTTGATTATCTTATTGTATGTTTTTGGTAATATTATGGGTTATTTATTTATTTAGCTTATTTTATTGTTAGTTTATATAGGAAACAAACTGCATTTAATTACTAATTTCAGAATTCTTGATTATGTGGCAGCCAGGGAAAATGAGCCCCAAAGCTGGCTGTTCATAAGTGTAAAAGTTGTTTGATAGGATGGCACACATGTATTTTGAAATAGGTGCCATGATGAGAAAAATCAAATAATGGAAGAATCTTGAACCAGCAAATAGTGAGCTATGTCAGTAAGCAACTGAGTTTGTTGAATGCTTTCATATCGTCACTGTAGAAGAGAGCAGATTCTTACTACAAGATAGATACCTAACATTGCTAATTAATTTTTCTTTCTCAAGCTCACTGGTTTTGCTTTCAGTTATTGTAATGAACATTTGCGACAAGTTCTCAGAAAACATCAGAAACTGAATTTGAAACAGAAACCAGCTGAGACTCCTGAATATTGCCTCAGTCAACTTTCACATCATTATATTTCACCATTATCTTCTATTCAGAATGGTAGGATATATATCTAATCTAGTATAAACAAGTTATCAAAGCTGGGTTCCTAGGTACAGTGAGTCAAATAATTATCTGTAAAGTTCTAGAAAATATATTAGGAAATTTATTACCTCAAGGAACATCAGAAAACTATGAAAATTGCAATAAATAAAGCACATATAAATATGTAACTGAAAATAACAACTTGTAAAACTATCATAAAGTATAATACTAGAAACAAAAGATATTCAGAACAGTAAAAAAGTATTCATAATGTGACATGAAAAATGAAGTTTATTTTGTGGATTGTCCATTGTTAACCAGAACAGCTTCCAAATATTTCTTGTAGGATGTACAAGTTTCTTGTATAAATCATCTGAGATTTTTCCCCCAGTCAACACCTTCTTCCTCTAAATCTACAAAATCGGAGGGCTACCTTCTCTATCTTTAATTTTCAACTCTTTCTAAAGATACTCTACGGGATTCAACTCTAGGGACTGGCTAGACCACCCAAAAACATTAATACAATGCCTATTGAGTCACTCAGTCATTTACCTTGATGTATGCTTAGCGTCATTATCATGCTGAAACACCTAACATCTACCCATTTTGAATTTTCTGGCAGAGCTACTGAGATACTTTTCCTGATATTTTGCAATATTCTTTTGGGTTTATCAGTCCTTCTATAGTGTGAAGGTCTCCTGTACCTGTCGATGAAAAGCAGTCTCAAACCATTATGCTACCTCCCTGATGCTTCACTGTTTGTAGGTGGTATTAGTTTCACATCAAACAAATTTATTGTAGTTATTGCTGAATAATTAAATTTTTGTTTCATCTGACCAAAGAATTTGTTGAAATAATGGTCTTCTTTGTATAACCTCTCTTTGGCAAATGTTTTGCAAGCTTCAATCTGCTTCTTCATCAGTAGAGGAACCCTTTGTGCACAGTACTACTCAGTCTTTCTCTTTGCAATGTGTTTCACTCTGTCTACCTAATGGCATTGATGCCAGTTTTTCAACCAATTCTTTCCTTGTTCTGGGATATTTTTTTTACCATTCTCACTAGTTTAGAGCACACACAAGGCATTATTTTCCTCAGAGCACCTGTTTATGGCTAACTACTGACAGTTCTTTCCCTCCCCCACTTGTGAATAATGTACTGAAAAGGGCTTATAGCCATATGAAACTGTTCAGTAAGCTTCCTGTAACCTTTGCCAGCCTTGTACTCTCTTACAATGGTGCTTTTGATGTGAAAAGAATGTAATTTAGCCTTTGGCAGGATTAAAGTCTAAAGAGATGTTTGCCTGTGGCAGACTGACTTCTCGCAACATTGGCATTGCTACATATACTTTCATACTTGTGTACAAATGTTCTAGAACAATATAGACACACTTTGAGATGGAATTATCAATCAGAGCATAATGTAACACAAAAAATATATATATTATTTCTAAGTTACAAATAATTTTTTGCATACCTTTTTTATCATTTTATATAGACTCTAAATTCACTAAAAAATATACAAATTAGCATTTTATAAATACTTATTTGACTCACTGTATATATCCTGCAAGAGATTGGGGAACTTTGATCTAAAGATCTTTCATCTAAAGAACTTTGGTCTAAAGGAACTTTGATCTAAAAGATTTTCCAGCTAGGTAATTTATATAAAAAAATGAGTATTATCTCAAATTTATTACTTTTTAATGGTATTTAACAGTTTCTATATTTAAAAAAATTCATAAAGAAATGAGGTTATAAGCAATAATCTGAAGGTAGGTAATTCTTCATAGAACGATTGCTGTAGTCTGCTACAATATTCACAATTCGTCTCTTTTCTTTCAGCATTGTAGTTTTTCTTCCTCGGACTTACTCCTATTTCAAGCTGCGAAATTCTTGTTCTAATTACATCCTATTCTTTTCCCAGAGCATCAATAACATAATATATATTTGATTTGGCTAGCACTAAAGTACCAAATCTTCTATGCCAAGCTTCAACACAGTAGTTGTATGAGGGGAACCCTGTAGAGTAAGTTCATAAACATTCCATTCAAGTGGGGGAAACAAAGGTTTAGCGTGCCTAAAATATAAGTTTCTTCAATATACTTAATGAAAGGAAGAGCTTCCTCAGGTGCACTTTGTTGCAAAAGTTCAAGTCCTTTTGGTACATCAACAACAGCCAGAAATGCTAAAGCATTAACCTTTCTGCAAAATAGGGAAAATTCCTCATTATTATAAAGGCTAGAAAGACCCAACTGTTGAAGTTTTCTCCAAGTAGTTTGACAAAAATGACCCCCCAGCAATGTATGGTGATTTTACCAAGAACATGCAAAGAAAGCATTTCACACAGCTATTTCAAAATCAACACTTACATCTGATACTTCAATTTGTAATCCATAATGTTCAACACAATCAACAAGGGCTGACAACATTCTAAAGTAAAGTTCTTCTGTCTTGTTTGGTAAAAAAATATAAATAAGAAGGTGAATTTCCTGATGGATTTCAGCATGAATAGTATAGATTTTCTAAAAAAAAATCTAGAACATGTTTCAAACATTCCATCAGCATACCAGTGTTTAGTGGAAGGTGCTGTAAAAATTAGAAATCGTTCCTCATCATCTTTTCCGCTATCATGAATTAGCTAGTTTTCACCTTGAATAGTTGTGCTAAATCTACTTTGTAGGTCCACTTCATTCAATGTTGTTGGGAGTTTAGGGAGCATTTTGTTTCTTAATTTCCTAATATTTCTGGTTATATTTGAATTTGAAGGAAGAACACTTTGGGAACACTCAGGCACTTTGCTTATTACTTCAGAAATAATTGCAGCAGGAGGTTCAGACATTGTTTTAGCATTTTGTTGAATAGTGTTCATTGCTTTGAAACCATGAGTTTGTGCACTACTACCCGCATGGGTATGGTCTGAACATTTAATTACTTTATTTTGGCTTAACATAAGACGACTAGAACACTTACGATCTTCACAACATCAATAGCTTAGACATTTTGTTGGTGTTTTTTGTGTAGTAATATCCATTATGACACAATTTATCCTTTCCTCTTTTGGTTTTCACAAAACTAATATCACAATCCATTATTGTTTAAAGAGATAATTAAATTTAGAAATCAACTTTTATGCGAGTAACCACAAGATTCAGATGTTATTTTGACTGGGCCTGCTACTGGTGTGGACTTTGAGTGGTACTTGACAAGATAATAATGACACTATTTATGAACGGGCAGGTCATTCATTGGTCATGCTGAACTTTCAGAGAAAGAAGTTTTACCAACTATACCCTTATGCTAATTACCCACTAAGTCGTAATCTTTTAATGTTTTTTTAATTGACTTGGAAATTTTTCCCAAAGGAAGTTGGATTAAAGGCCTATTTGGAATGACTGCTTTCTCTTGAGTCCATTTACCCCTATAGAAAGGCAAAGTAAAGTCTTGTTTACAATTCATATAGATCTTCCATTTAAAATAATCCACAAATCCCCCTCCCCCCTCTCAGACTTCCCCATGGCAGAAGCCTATAAGGGGGTAGTGAGGAAGGGGATGAGTTTTTATGGCCTTCAAACTTAAATTACGTTGATTAAACATATACTTCCATGTACACGTGTGCCCGTGCATTGCACATATGCTGTACTTACATGTATTTCCCAACATATGTAAGTACAGCATGCATATAGAATACTTGTTTGCCCTAATAATAATTTATAAAATTATATAAATATTTTGGCTGCCTATTTCTTTTTAATGTATTTATTGCTTTTACTACAAAAAATTTCAAGATGTCAGTTTTTATGATTTATATCAATTAACACTGTTAAAAATAAGGGTTTAAAAGGGGGTTTCTATGTGTCCCTATATGAAAACCCATTTTTATTAACATATATAAATATTTTTCAAAGCTAATGTAATTATTTCATCACAAAATGATAAAAAAATTGAAATTTGTAAAAGATTTCCCACTCAAATTAAATTCATTTAAGTATTTCTATATGTATGTCTATATACATTATGCAGAAATTTCCAGCTCAAGGAATGTACTTTTGACGAAAGTCCCTTTAGATCAAAGTTGCTTTGCACCAAAGTTCCTTCAGACAAAAGTTCTTTAGATCGAAAGTGCCGTATCCCCCTGCAAGGTGCACCACTATGTGGCTTTCTGGTTGCCATGCTGATATGACTCTGTGCCCCATCCAGCCACAACTTTGCCTTTCGTTCTGTTAATATCTACTTTCTCCCTTTCTGTACTATCTCTCCTCATCTCCACAACAGGGGTGTAGCCTGTTACATTTTGTACTCAGTGGTAGAGGCGAACCCCACATCCTCCCAACCTGAGTACAAATTAGGAAAGCCCCGTCAGATTGACTTGAACCTTGACAGGGCTGTGGCAAGTTGTTGTGCTTCCACCTTCAGCATTCCTTTTTTTTCTATGACTATACCCTAACCCTCTGTTTAGGCTTAAGGACCTGACCAAGCTACCTCATGCTGTGTCAAAAGAGAGGCTTTGTAGCCTCTAAACAATGCCCTTCAATGCCTGCAGATTGCAAGTGAGCAGGACTTATTGGGTCCTGGACATTGGGGTGCAAATAATGGTAAGAATGGCTTTGCTCTAATAACCACTTCCCTGCTGCTGTTCTCTGGGCATAAGAACTGTATTGCTGGTGGAAGGGCTCCCCTACAACCTTTTGAATGGAACAAAGCGGTTTTTCCAATTGCCATCATTGTAGCTGCCCCGTGATGTCCCCCGCAGATGGCGTAGTTTCAGGGAAAAACATGCTGAGCAATGTTGGGGAAGAATGCACATGGGATGTAGTTGTATGCTGTATTTTTTATGCTTATTGATGATCATAACTTTGTAGGTGGGTTTGTGTGCCTGGTGGTGTGGAGAATGGGATGTCATCTATTCTGTTGAGTAAGATTTGGCTTGCAGGGTGTACTTTGTAGTGAGTAGTGTAGTCATGGAAGGGCCAATGGTGAGATTAGAGAGTTAAGTATCCTAGATTAGGGCATTTAAATTTATTTTGTGTCTGTGATTTTTGCTGATGACATGTGTTAAATTGCAAGTTGTTGAAAGAAGGAGTGGAATATGGGTTGTTAGTTGTTCCTGGGTTGCAGGTCCAGTGGCGTGTGTAATTTATTTAGAGACTGTAACTGGCTACATCAGAGACTATTCCATTTATTGTAAGAGTTGTAGAAGACAGAAGCTTGTGCAAGTGGTGGGCCAGTCAGTTACAGGTGGTGCATACAGTAGGGGAGGGGGAAAAATTCTGTTAGTCTTAAACATAGGTGATGAGGAGACTAATAGTCAGTGCGATACTACCCATCCTGAGAAAAAGGTGGTTGTATAGGAAGAAGCAAGAGAGAGAGGGTGGGACCACTGGGACTAGCCTTGCCAAGCAACAACCTGAAACTGCATCCCTTTCTATACAAAGGTGAAGTTCTTTGGCCATTACCAGTTCTTGGAGTGTTGCCCTGCAAGGGCAGAGGCAGAGAACCCTTCAATGACAGGTTTACTGTGAGTGAGTTGCGCTCCGCTCTTGCTTCGTGCGCGGACACCACCCATGGTCCGGACGATGTCTCGTACGCCATGCTTCGACATCTAGGTGACCGAGGCATGGCCTTTCTGTTAGATTTGTTGAACAGGATCTGGGTGGAGGGTCTCGTCCCAGATTCCTGGCGAATCGCTACTGTGCTCGCCTTTCGCAAACCGGGGAGAGATCACTCTACTCCGGCTGGTTTCCGCCCAATCTCTCCAACCTCTTGCGTGTGCAAGTTGGTGGAGAAATTGGTAAATGTTAGATTAGCCTTTTTGCTGGACAGCGGAGGCCATCTGTCTTCTGCACAGTGCGGCTTCGGCAAGTTCCACTCTACGTCGGATGCTCTGCTCCGACTGGAAAATGCCGTCTGCGATGCCTTCCTTCGTAAACAATACTACGCCACGGTGTTTTTCGATCTGGAGAAGGCCTTTGATACCGCATGGAGATACGGTATCATGGAGACTCTCCACCTGATGGGGGCGAGGGGACGCCTCCCAATGTTTATATATGAATTTTTGCGAAGCTTCGATTCCGCGTACGGGTGGGGGGGGTTTAGGAGCGCCCTCCGGCCCAAAGGAGCAAGAAGAGGGTGTTTTCAGTGTCACACTATTTTCCCTGATCATCAACGACATCACCTCGGTGCTGCCGGAAGATGTTCTCACTACGCTCTACGTGGACGACCTTTCGATCTCTGTTGTCGCGGCCCCTATTCCAACTCTGGAGCGTCGACTCCAACAGGCATTGAACCGCGTCTATCGCTATGCCCAAGCGCACAGGTTTCGGTTTTCTTTCGCCAAGACTAAGGTGGTGCACTTCTGCCGCCAACCACGTCTCCACCCTGACCCAGATTTGTTTCTTAATGGGGTGCGCCTGAAAGTGGTTGAATGGCACCGTTTCCTTGGTCTTGTATTTGACCGACGCCTCTCCTGGGAGGCTCATATTCTCAACCTTAGGGTCTCTTGTACCCACGCCATGGATATTCTCCGTTCCGTGACGTTCAGGGCTTACTTTTTTATCGATCCTTTGTTCGTTCGAAGCTCGACTACGGATGCGAGTTTTATGCATCCGCAGCCGAGCGTTTATTGGGGAAGGTGGATTCGATCCACCACACCGGCCTTCGCCTTGTGACCGGTGCCTTCCGCACTTCCCCCATTGAGAGCCTGTTGGTCGATGCTGGGGAGATGCCACTCCCTCTACGCCGCGTGCAGTGCATCACTCGCCTGTACGCGCGAGCAGGGCGCCTCCCTCAGTCGCCAACAGCTCTCACTGCATCCGCAGCTGATCTCGATGCTGCCTATGCCGCCGAGAGACGCTAGTCATACCCTAAGCCCTTTGGGTTTAGGGCCAGGAAACTCCTTCGAGAGGTAGATATAGCTCTCGGGCCGGTGGCGCCCCTGGTTCTGCCCAGGACGCCACCCTGGAAGGTACCACATTTAACTATTTATCGCTGCGCCTGTGCTCCTAAAGTTTCTATAGTGCCGAGAGTATTGCGTGCGGCCTTTTTGGAGAACACTTCGTGTCACGCTGGAACCGTGCCATTGTATACGAATGGCTCCAAGTCCCAAGAGGGGGTCGGTTTTCACGTCGTATCCCCTCTGTTTGAAGTCAGTGGGGCTCTGCCAATCGCTACGTCTGTCTTTACGGCCGAGCTGGTTGAAATACACCGCTCGTTAATGGAGATAACGCTACGTGCCTGATTCGGAGATCGGATTTTGATTTATAGCAACTCACAAAAGGCCCTGACTGCTCTCTGGGCATTGGAATATCCCCATCCTCTGGTTCGCGATATCCGTGACGCCACGATTTGAGCGATCCGGGCAGATGTCGAGATTATCTCTCTCTGTGTTCCTGTACATGTAGGAATTGCGGGGAATGAGGGCGCCAAAGAGTCCGCGAGGACTATGCGACCGGACAAGCGTTTCGCTCTTCCTCACACCGACTACATGGCAGGAATACGGGCAGCTCTTCGGACTGCTTGGCAAAGAAGATGGGAGGCGGTCGAAGGGAACTTAAATTTGCGTGCCATTGTGCCGCGACTGTTCCCATGGACCTATCCCCCAATGCCGCCACGGCTTCAGGTCGCTTTCTGTCTTCTCCGAATCGGGCACACTCTTGTGACGCATCGCTATCTGATGGAGTGCTCGCCAGCGCCCTATTGCGACGACTGCGTCGTTCCCCAGACTGTTCGACACATTCTTGTCCAATGTCCCAGTTTGGGTGATCTTCGCGCACGATACCTGTCCCGGTGCCGGGATGGGCGGGGTCGCTACCGCCTGTCCCTTGTACTCGGGACGAGTTCGTGCACATTGACTTGTGGACTTGTTGACTTTTGGGGGGAGGCCGGGCTTCTCCCCTTTATTTAAGAAGGTTCTATTTTTTTGTTATTATTTTCTTTGTAGGTTGCACGCTCCTGCACCGGGGTGAGGGGACCTCCCCCCGATGCCAGAGACTGCTTCCTAATTGTTAAGTTTTTCACATTTTTATCATTGTTATGTTTTCATATTTTTATTTTAAAGTAGCCTAGTTCTAGGCTGTCGTGTTTCCGGCGACTTATGCCCAAGTGGGCAGTTGCCAGATGGGCTCTATAAAAAAAAAATCTTTGCTTTAGATACCCCCTTTAAGGCAGTAGCTATGGAGCTGCACCTGGATAGCAGGTATTGTTATTTCCGCGTACATTCCACCGTCAGCCGATTTCGACGCGGAGGTCTACCGCGTCGTAACACGGTTGCCGTGGCCCTTTCTCTTGCTCTGGGATCTGACTACTTGATCAATCCCAGGGGTCAGGTCCTTGCCGACCTGATCGACAAGCGGGAGGTAGGTGTCTTAAATGTGGATGAGTTTAAGACTCACTGTCCGAGAACCGCTTCATTTTCCTGTCTTGATCTATCATTGTGCTCTCCGGATGCACAACCTGATTTTGGGTCAGGGGTAGTCGATGACCTCCATGGTAGTGATCATTTCCCATTCAAATATCATTCACTGGGCTGCCTCCGCCTGAGAGCCCGCCCCAGTAGTGCCGGGCTCGGGCGCGGTGCTCCTCATTTCAGGAGATAACTGATTCCTCAGTCAAGGAGTTTAGGTCGGTGGATAAGGCCGTTGACTGCTTCTCCGGCCACCTTATCGCCATGGGCTTGACTACTATTCCTAGAACGTCTGGCCGTTTTGCATGCCGATGGGTTCCGTCGTGGCCCGTCGAGTGTGAGGCGGACCTCAAACAGATGCGCTATAAGCGCCGTCCGAGCGATTTTACAGTCGGTGAATTTCGTCGAGCTAGGGCTAGTTTCTGGTATGTTTCGAAGCACGCCCTCCGCTCTTCCTGACGGACATACGTTTCTTCACTGAACGGGAAGACCCCTCTGGTAGAGGTGTGGAAGTGAGTCAAAAGGATTCGGGCAAGTTCTCCCCAATCTCAGACTTCGCGTCCGCTTTCTCCTCATTCTCTAGCCGGGGTCTTGCTCCGCCCCCATTCAATGCACGTCGTAATGTCGCTGAAGGCTGCTGACTGGACTTTACCTCCATAGGCGGAGAAGCCTCCAACGACAGGTTTACATTGAGTCACTTGCGTTTTGCTCTCCTAAGTGAATAAGGCAAGGCCTCTGTTAGATTTGTTCAACAGGATATGGGCCGAGGGTATCCTCCCAGACGCATGGCTAATGGCTATTGTGCTCGCTTTTCGCAAACTGGGAAAACCTCCTACGTGTGCAAGTTGATGCATAAATTGATAAATGTTAGACTAGCTTTTTTCCTTGATTGTGGAGGTCACCCGTTTTCCGTACAGTGCGGCCTTCCCAAGTTCCACTCCACATCGGATGCTCTGCTCCGAATGGAAAATGCCATCTGCGAGGCCTTCTTTCGTAGACAGCACTACGCCACGGTGTTTTTCGATCTTGAGAGGGCCTATGGTGCCGCGTGGCTATACGGTATCATAAAGAGTCTCCGCATGATAGGGTCCAAGGGATGCCTCCCAATTTTTACTTTTGAATTTTTGCGAGATCGTTGATTCTGCGTACGGGTGGGGGAGCCCTCTACGGCTAGATAGAGCAGGAAGAGGGTGTCCTCGGTATCACAACGGTATCACCTCGGTGCTGCCATAAGATGTTCTAGCTACGATCTACGTGAATGACCTTTCGATCTCTTTTGGTGTGGCCTAGATGCCAACTCTGGAGCGTCGACTCTAACGGGAATCGGTTTTCCTTGGTCAAGACTAAGGTGGTGGACTTCTGTCTCCATCCAAGGCTCCACCCCGAACCGGATTTGTTTATATATGGGGTTCGCCTGGAAGTGGTCGAATCGCGCAGCTTCCTTGGTCTTGTTTTCGACCGACCCTTCACCTAGGATGTCTTATTTGCAGCCTTAAGTCCTTTTGAACTCGCGCTACAAACATTCTTCGTTCCGTGACCACCATCAGCCCTTGGGTTGCTGAAAGGGCTACTGCATTGCTTTTCTATTAATCTTTTTGTTCAAAGCTTGACTACGGATCCGAGTTTTATGCGTCCGCAGCCGAGTCTGTATTTTGGAAGGTGGACTCAATCCACCACACTGGTCTCCGCCTGGCGACTGGTGCCTTCCACACCTTCTCCCTTGAGAGCCACTTGTGATGCTGGGAAGATGTCACTCGCTCTGCGCCGTGTACAGTGAATTATGCGCCTGAAAGCGCGGGCACGTCGCCTTCTTCATTCGTCAACGGCTCTCACTACATCCGCAGCCGATCTCGACGCTACCTATGCCGACGAGAGACGCCAGTCATACCCTAAGCCGTTTGGGTTTTGAGCTAAGAAACTCCTTCGAGAGCTCGGAATAGCTCTCGGACCGGTGGCGCCCCTGGTTCTACCCAGGACCACCCTGGAGGGTACTACCTTGACTATTTGTCAACACGCCTCTGCTCCCAAAGCTTCCACAACGCCGGGAGTTTTGCGTTCGGCCTTTTTGAACCACACTTTGTGTCACTGGATCCATTCCATTGTATATGGATGGCTCCAAATCCCAAGAGGAGGTCAGTTTCCACGCCATATTCCCTCTGTTTGAAGTCACCGGGCTCTACCTTGCGAGCCCCTGTCTTCACGGCCGAGCTGGTTGCAATGCACCACTCGGTACAGGAGATAACGTGTCGTGCCTGGTTCGGAGACTCATAAAGCACCATGAGTGCTCTCGGGGAATTGGAATCATCTCCACACCCATTGGCCGCGGTATTCTTAACGCGACGGTTGCCGCTAGTCGGGTGGATGTCCAGATTATCTTCTGTTGGGTTCCTGGACATGTGAGAAATGCGGGGAGTGAGGGCGCCAAAAAGTCCACAAGGACTGGTCGAGTAAACCAGTGTTTGGCTCTACTCACACCGACCCTATGGCAAGAATCAGGAATGCCCTCCGGGTTGCTTGGCAAAGATGAGAGACGGTCGAGGAGAACTTAAAGTTGCGTGCCATTGCGCAGCGACTGTTCCCATGGACCTGCCCCAATGCCGCGACGGCTTCAGGTTGCTTTTCCTCGTCTCCGAATTGGACGCACCGCCATTTGATGGAGCTCTCGCCTGCAGCTTATTGCGACGACTGCGTTGTTTCCCAGACTGTTCGGCACATTCTTGTTGAATGTCCCAGTCTGGGGGATCTTCACGCATGTTACGTCTCCCAGTATCTTGACCAATGGAGTCGCTACCGCCTGTCCCTTGTACTCGGGACGGGCTCTTTCACACAGATTTGTGGACTATCAGACTTTTTGGAGGAAGATGGGCTCCTCCATTTTATTTGACTTCTTTGTACGTCGCATCTTCCTGCGTCGGGGAGAGGCAGAACCCCCCCCCCCACCCCTGAGCGAGCTTCCTTCTTCTTGTTTTTTTGCTTTTCTCTTTGCCTTTTTTTTGCTTTATTTTTTTTTTGTATCTGTTATTTGGTTTTTGCATGTTTTTTGTTAGTATAGCCTAGTATTACGCTGTAGCGTGATTACCGTGACTTTTCCCTAGTAACTAGTCACCAAATGGGCTGTTTAAAAAAATAGTAATTCTTGCCTTTTGTTTCTTCGTTTGTTCGGGGGGGGGGGGGGCGTGCCTTTTGCGTGTGTTTTTAATCTTGCTTAACACTAGTCTTTGAAAGAATCGCGGCAACTTATGCCCAAGTAGGCAATCACCAGGTGGCGATAAATTAAAAACAATTCTTGGAGTGCTGCGTCACTTTTCTCTTCCGTCTCCCTGAGTTTGCCTAATTTTAATTACTAGGTTGAGGGGAAGGTAATGTTTTTGCTATAGGATATCTTTTATTTTTTCCAGCTATCCCCGATCCTGCAAGTGCACCATCAGTTGCTTCAACTGCATTGCAATATAAAACCCCAGATGAAGGTAATTTTTAGTGTCAAAATTGGTTATAATGAAAATTTTTTAACCCATTTGATGACGTGAAAGAGGTTAGGTAGAGACAGTTGATGCAGATATCAGTGTCTTGAGGTTAATCACTTGTTAACTTTAGTTACCCATATTTGCTTGAGTTTATATCCTCCATCATCATTGTTCTCATTTTACTCTCACAAAGACTAGGATGGAAAAAAATGAGATAAAATGTTGAAAAGAGGTTAGAGATAGGAGTGGCGTGTTTAAGTCCTTGATGAATTCCTTTTCCTATCCATTATCAACGGGTTAATGGGATTAATATAAAAGTGTTCCCATCTCTTATTTAAAGCACGGGTGCTCCCATATGCCGATTAAGTCCCCAATGTCACTAGATTCATACTAGAGAATTTGTTCCACCTCTGCAATTTGTCTAAATTATGAGTGAGGTAACATGTTAGGTGATAGCACACTGGTGTCACCTGTTCCTTAATCGCATGGAACGAAATCCTCACTCGTTTTGTTTTTGATATTTTTAAAGTCATTAGGTGGGGCATTTTCTTTTACATGTGTAAACCTTTTGCCTCTCGTTTACATGTGACTTTGTCTCTGTGTAAGCTTTTTGCACTACATGTATAAATCTTTCGTCTCTTCCTTTTACATAATGGTCTGGGGGTTTTCCTCTTCATTTTACATGGTGAAGCCTGTTTCCACCCTCTTCCTTTTAGTACCCATTGTGTAAGTATTTTTGCCTCTTCCGTGGCCCTTCACAGATGATGCCTCATTGTTCACTGACGTCAATATTCGGCTGCTGCCGAGGCTGGAAGACGATTCCGAGCTGGATTCCGCCGAATCCGATATTGACCCTCTTGAGCACGCGGGTGTTTACACCATCGACGAAGCGTCACGGATCTATCTCGAAAAGTTGAATAAATTAAAAGTGAGTTTGCAACATTCTTGTAATGATCCGATTAATTAGACTCTCGTTCTTCAGCTTAACCATATCATCCAATAATTAGTCATTGTCATGTTTCATAGGATGGAAAAATACAGTGGAGATAAAATATTGAACAAAGAGTAGTAGATTATGAAGAAGAAACCTATGAAGATAAGGGCAATTGAAGGCATTCATGGAATTATTAGACAATTAGAGAACCGACTTCCAACTCGCCATTCATGCCCATGTCATATATGAATGTAGTCCACATTTAGTTGCCTACCACGCATGGCCGACTACATAATGTTGACATTACTTCCCCACCACAAGAAGTTAAACTTCTTTAAAAATGCATGGTGTTTGGTGGATGTTTCCATTTAATATTCTATTTTTATATATACAGTGGCCTCAATAGTTTACGACATTTTTAGAAATGCAAATTTACATACTTTTAGTTAATGCAGGTTAATGGAATTTTATGTAATAAGTACAATGTAACAGCAAAAAACAAAATGGTGAACAGGAAAAACTTTATAAGGACAAAAGTTAAATTTGACCATTCAAAAAGTTTACAACACACATATCCAGGATGCTTACCCCCCCTCCCAAATGGACCGTTTTCACTAGCCATTGCAGCTAGGGACATAAAATAAAAACAGATGAAAGAGGAATCCTTTATCTATAAATATTTTTATTTTCTAAATTGCAACCTTTATAAAAGTTCAAAATTTTAAATTAAATTTAACTTTTAATGAATGGTTCAATATGCCCTCCTTTATGGTCAACCACAACCTGTAAACTTGACTCTCATTTTGAAATTGCCTTTTCAATTTTTACTTGTGAAAAATGCAGCCTGAATTCGTTCACGCAGATTGCCCACATCACAGATATTCTGACCCTGGCAGACTTTTTTTTCTCTAAGGCAGACCACACAAAGTACTCGATGGGATTTAGATCTGAAATGCATTTGGACCAATTATTTGGTTCGATAAAAGCTTGAAAATTAGTATTGAGAAATCGTGCAGTTTCTTTGGATGTATGAGAAAGAGCACAGGAAAATTGGCCATTCGTTCAGCCTTATTATAGGGCATAGAGCTGAGGCCATATGACTCTGGGGACATGGTTGAGTGAAATCATACCTATCCAGCAATGGCCATGTGATTTACAAATATCTAAAAAGCAAATTTGCTAAATAATGGAATCAAGTTTGTTGTTGTTTTGTGGGGAGGGAGAGATAAGTAGAAATTGTAATAATACTGTCAATAAAAATAATTCTTTTTAAAGCAATAATACTAATGATAATAATAATATTAATGACCTAGGTGAGCGAGGCATGGCTTTGTTTAATAGTATTTGGGCAGAAGGTTTCTTCCCAGCTTCCCATAGAATGGCTACCGTACTTGCTTGCCCCTGAGAGATCACTCTACACCGACCAGTTCCACCTAATTTCTTGTAGCTTACTGTGTATGCAAATTAATGGAGAAATGTTTAATGTTAGGCTAGCTTCCGTTCTACCATACTCTGCTCTTGACTTGGTCACCGCTTCCTTCGGCAGTTCCCTAGCAGAGAGCTTTCTTGTTGATGCTGGGGAGATGCTACTTCGTCGTACACAGAGCGTTATGCTTGTGGCTGGCGTCTCCCTGGCGCTACCCAAGATTCCACCCTGGAGAGTAAATCCCTGAGGTCTCCCAGATCTCTAGCTTGACACAGGGGTAACCTGCCTGAGAATTTCGACCCCACCCCCCTCCCTGTGATCAGATGAGCAATCAGGACACCAACTTGGTTCGAAAGTTAGCTCAGGGACTTTGATTAAATAAACGTAAATATCGGCTGTATCTCGACAGAGAGAGAAAATGAAACCGATCGCCTCATCGTCAACCAACACAGCTCTGGTGCACTAGTGATTTAAGTACGTTAATTAGTCGGGAAATAAAATTAAGGTATCTTAATCATTATCATCATTTTTGAAGGCTCCATACATGTTTGCATGTGTCGGCTTTATTTACCTAAGGGCGGCCTTCCCTGCTGCTCGATCTCTGACTGTTTCTCTATTCAAACTCATATCTCTGATGTCCCTCTGTATGACCTCATTTCACGTCTTCCTCGGTCTCCCTCTGGTAGCTACACCCCAAACCTCCAAACTCCTAACACCCTTCACCCAATTATTATCCTTCATCCACTCCATATGACCGAACCACCTCAGTCTGCTTCTTCTCAGTGCCACACTAATGCATTCTATCCCTTAATTCACAGTTTGCAACTCTGTCACCTCCAGGCCTCAAATTCAGAGATGCTCCGCACATCCATCTCACCATTTTCATATCAGTATGCTTGAGCCTTTGGATGTCCTCTTCCTTCACAGTCCAAGTTTCGCTTCCGTACAACATTGCACTTCGTACGCACGCAGTGTGCAGACGTCCCTTAGCTCGGAGGGAAAACCCCTCGGCGTCAAAAGAGGAAGCAGCTCTTAACTTTTTCCAACCACTTCTAACCCTTGCCACGGAACTCGCCCCATCACCCCCCGTCCCTCCTGCACTGATCATATCTCCCAGATAGCAGAACTCCTCTACGCATGCAAATGCAATCCTCTCCTGTCTCTACGCACACTGCACTGAAATCTCAATCATTCTGCAGCCTACCCTTAATCCCACTACTTCTTTGATGCACACACAAACCACATCCATTACACAGGACAGAGTTATTCCCTACCTCTCTGTGACAGACTGCACATGGCCACATACCTTCCATGATGTCATTACCACCACCCACTCTCGAAATCTTGATCTTTGTTTTATCCAAATTCACTCTCAGGCCCATGGAATTCATCGCTTCCCTCCACAACCTTAACTTCTCAAGTGCCGTTCTCTCATCCTCAGCAATCAGCACTAGGTCGTAAGCATACATCAACTCGAATGGCAATCCTGTTCTAAAATTCTGTGATAGCAGCACTTCTAGGACCATAACAAAGATCAAGGGACTCAAAACGGATCCCTGATGCACACCAACCTTCAGAGAAGTCATCCCTCAATTCTCCATTTACCCTCACTTGGGTTGTCGAACCTTTGTACATAGCCATGACCACCCTAACCAACCACTCCTCCACCCCTAATGTAGGCTCAATGCCCATCAGAGGTCACCATAAAATTTTTTCTAGATTATTGAAAAAGCTGATTCACAGAACCTAGTGTAATTGACTCAATGTACAAGAGAACACACATTTATAATAGTTGGACGCAATGTCCCGGACCTACTTGTCTTAATGGTGTTCTCAAATTATTTACAGGGTCCCAATGATCGTGAATGAAAGCAAATTAAAGAATCTACCTGTGAACCAAACAGGCAATTTTACCGTACACATATGAAATAGGAATTAAATTAATTGCAAATATGAATTACTAGCAGAAGGATTTAAATTTAGTAATACTCAAAAGGATGTGAGGTCTCTTAACTAAAGCCACTCTCCATGGGTGCAAAGTTCCTTACGGAAAAGGTCACAATGATGTCTCAGTATAGAATCTGAACGGAAAATGAGTACATTTAGGGCGACAACTAGCAGTAGACAAACATGTAAAAGAAAGTTAATGTAAGACTTTTGGGCAGAGCTCCACGAATAGTGACGAAGCTCTGCTCATTGGCCTAATATAAGCAAAATAAGAAAAGGCCATACTTCTGCTCAGAAATTGGTCATTTTGATCTATAGCTACTCATAAAGCGGATTGAGTGCCCTTGGAGCTTTGGAATCCCCACACCACTTTGTTCGCAATATATGATGCCACGGCTGCTGTCAGCCAAGTGGATGCCAAGATTGTCTTCTGCTGGGTTCCTAAACATTTAAGGATTGCGGGAAATGGGAGACTTCATACGGAAATCTTATGGCACCGCGACATTTTCCGTTGACTAATCCCTAGTGCCTCTGCTGTCGGGTCATTTTTTGTCGACGGGCGTAATGCCTTCGAGCTTTTTTACGTACACTTCGTGTCACTCTTGTTCCGTGCCAATGTACATGGATGGCCCAAGTCCCAGGAGGGGAGAGTCGGCTTCCACGCCGTATCCCCCTCTGTTTCTGTCTTCACGGCCGATCTGGTTGCAATACACCGCTTGTTATGAGATATAACGCTTCGTACCCGATTTTAAGACCGGATTGTGATCTTTAACGACTCACAAAGTGCCCTGAGTGCTCTCGGGGCAGTGGAATCCTCGCATCCCCTGGTTGCGGTATCCGTGACGTCACAATTTCCACAAGCTCGGTGGATGTCGAGATTATCTTCTGCTGTATTCCTGGACATGTGGGAATGAGGGCGCCAAAGAGTTCGCTAGGACTGGATGACCAAAACAGTTTCTCTCTCTTCACACCGATTACATGGCAGGTATCAGGAGGGCTGCCTGGCAAAGAAGATGGAAGACAGCCGAGGGAAGCTCAAAGTTTCATGCTATTGAGCCACGTCTTTTCACATGGACCTACCCTACCCCCCGATGCTGCGACGGCTTCAGGTGGCACCTTACTGCGACGACTGTGTTGTTCCCCAGACTGTTTGGCACGTTACCCATACCGGGACGAGCGGGGTCGCTACCGCCTCTCTCGTACTCGGTACGGGTTCGTGTACGGACACTTGTGCACTATGGTGGCTTTTTAGAGGATGCTGGCTTCCTCCATTTTACTTGACTTTGGTGTTGGGCGCATGATCCTGCGCCGGAAGGAGGCTCGCCTCCCCCCGACGCTAGAGCATAATTCCTTCCTCTTACCTTTCTTTTTACTTTGTTTGTGGTTTTATTTTGTTTTTCTTTATTTGTTTTGGTTTACAGGAATTTTAAAGTACTCTAATACTCGGATGGAATTTTGATTGCGGCGACCTATGTCCTTTGGAGGCAGTCGCCAGATGGCCGGCCGCCGCTGGGGGGGGGGGGCACTCCTGCGCTAAGCACTTCTTGAACCTAGAATCTCCCACTCTTTAGGTATCGTCGCGCGCGCTTCCTATCCTAGTACCGTGACGCGCGGGGTCGTTTCGCTGGTCCCTTGTTCTTGGGATGGGTTCGTACACTTAGGGTACCTTTTCTTAGTCTTTTGGGGGTCTTTTGGTTTGTTTTCTTTTTATTTTGCTAAATTTTAATGTAATTTCGGTAGGGCGGACCCCTTTTATAATAATAAAAAATTGAGTTACCTTTAATTGCTAAATGTGACCATCGGGGGATGCCTGTTCAGAATGCATCCCACACACACATTATGGAAGACCACTGCATACACTCACACATACCAAACAATACAACATACACTCCTTGAACAAAGCTATGTGGGAAATCCCTGTACATGCTATATCTTTCCTCAAGGTCTCGGCGTCTGCTCAGCCAGACCTTGAAGAACAACAACAATAATTTCACTTTCGCTAAAGTTTCTTTACACGTTGAAAGCTCTCAGGTGGAGATGCCCTCGTTGTTTAAAAAAAAAGGTTAGAAAATGCCCAAATCTTTTACACTATAATTTCTTTGGTAGTAAACAAAACGTAAACGATTGCACTTAAATTTACTGGAAATTGAATATTGAGGGATCGATGAAGGAAGATGTTAAATAATAGAACATAAATGATGTAGAAGGAGAAGCGTGTATGCAAAGAATATACAGATCATTAATGGAGTTGGTGTGCATCAACGCCATCCCCTTCCCTCGTATGCGCTATTAAAATTAAAACTAGTATAGTGAAGAGGTCTATGCATCCCCAAGACCCCGATAGCAAATATGGTCAACCCCTTAAGGATAGGTTCGTATTGGCGTGTTCTAAACTTGGCAGGAATAAGTTCGTACCTTGAGCACAGGGACCCCAAAGTACGATCCCCCCTTAGGTGGTTTTGCATTAGAATTACTTTTTATGAAATGTCCCCTCGAAAGCTTAAAACCAGCCTGGTTGATGACTTAACATAGTCCTTGTATACGGAGGAATACAGGCGCTTCTTTATTTTCCTTAGTCCTTGTACACGGAGGAATACAAGCGCTTGTGGCATCTGCTTAAGGAAAACAAGAGGGAGTACTTCCAAGCTGCCAGAGTCGAAAGAGAGACGATGAGTAAGCTATGAATGTTTTTTTCTTTATTTCTTTCAGACATTAACCGCTTTGCCACATGACGAGACGGGGCCTCGTCCCTTAACTTTCGCGCTCGTAGGAACAAAATTCTCGGGGGGGGGGGGTTGCTTTCCAATCCAGCGGTCCCCTATCCGGGCTTAACTATCCTTTAGGGTGCAGGAATGGCAAGAGTACCCATATTGGGGTATTCTATTTCTGATAGCTACGAGTCGTAAGAAACGACCGAAGGTGGCTCAGAATGCGAGGCCGGGAGCGTCCAGTTTATTACTCACGCGACATTGTGGATAGGCTCTCTTGTACCCTTTCCCTAGTGGGGCTGCTGGCATGCGAAATGGGATCTTTAGGGAGAGTTGCGAGGTCCCCCCAACCCCTAGTACGCCAAGGGTTTGAGTCGGGCCTGTATACCTTCCACACATTTTCATTTCTCTTAATTCCTCCAGTTTTTGTACCACGTTTCAAACGCTTTCTAGTGGCGATGCCCTCGAGGGGGGAGGGTTCTCTTTTTTAATGAATACAAAAATGTAATTCGATGAAGGCATTAAATGGCTTGGAAATCCCCTGCCTCGATTTGTTGCCGATTCTCTTCTCTCTCTTTTTTATTTCCAATAAGCTGAGGTCGGTGCTTATCAACGCCGATACAGCTATCCGCCCCTTTTAGCCCGTCTTCAACGTTTTCTAAATAAAATTGGGTCAGCGCGCATCAATTCTACTAAAACTACTAACCCTTTTATGCCCAATAGACGCAAGGCGACCCTTCATTTTTCCCCGGGTCAAAGTGGTATAACATCTTGTCCAGTCAGGGAACCTCCTTGTGGGCAGCAGGCTCCCCCCCTCCCTCTTGCGATTTCCCCCCCCCCCCCCCATGACAGTTTTGGGGAAGGTCAATGCCAAAGCGGATAGAATTGAAGGCATGAAAGAAAGCGGAAGGTAAGTAGTGCACCTAACTCCCGCCCACTCAATCTAGGCTGACTACTCATGAAATTATTATAGGAGGCAGCATGTTCTCACAACCCTTCCTCCATTGGTTGCATTATTTACTCCACCCTATGGAGGTCCCCTAAAGATTGTTCAGACCTTAATATGTTTCATCCGCGCATTCACTTCGCCCCCTTCATTTTCCTGTTTTTCAGTAAGTATTCATGCACAGCCAAAGCCTACCGCGGAAGAGAGGCAAGCCTATCAGGAGCTAAAGGCTTTCTCTCGATATCACAACCATTATGGCAAAGAAGCTCTTCTCCACAAGCGGAATATTGAGAAGCGACTCCAGGTAAGGAACGAACCAGCGGCGTCTTGTCTCGTTTTTGTCTTTTTCTTTGGGGGCTCTTGGCTTTTTTTTTGTGGGGGCGGGGGTGCAGCCGAGAATAGGCTCTTTTGTAATTTCAGCGACCATGCCCTTGGGCGTAGTCGCTAGTGGAGCTCATGGACAGAACAACAACAAAAGGGAGATCCTCTTCATCAGCATTGCCATCAAGAACTTGTTGCACACATCCTATAATGCAGGTGTTTATATATCAGCTGCAGCATGGTGTGTGTGCATGTTACACATGCACTCTCTGAAAGAGCTGTAGTTACATATTTCCGATAATTTCACTTCATTTTCTTGACAAGTCTCTCCTTACAAACTTTCTGGCAGATATGCCCTCGTTGGTTTCGCTTCTTAGTTTTAAGTAGACTCATTGCAAGAAAAATGTGGAGGTGACGGACTAGCCATGGGGAAAGACCGCTTCCCATCATGAACAAGGTTTTCGCATTTGGTATGGTTATTGGTCGGATGGGGATATGCGTAGAGTCTGATTGGCATTACAGCGGTTGCCTAATGTTGTCAGCTTCGCGTCGTAAAAAGTTGATCAAATATTACTACGTCCCTGCATAAATTGGGCAGAAACTATCGTATAATCCCTTGATTATATGCATTGACCTTGAATTTGGTCAATGTTCCTGTCTGTCCCGCTTGCCCTATGATGACGTTTTACCTCATTTCTTTCCATTAACGCCACCCATCCCATTTATTTGAGCGGACTCACCTGACCGGATAACGAAACCAGCATAAAGATCAGAATGACTACTTGCAAGTTGTAGGGACCAAGGACCAGTCTTCATTAAGGGGAAGACTTTTGTGGCTCAAAGGAGAGCCACCCGATTTTACTTCTGAGGAGTATTGGACTGAAACCAGAAGCGGATTACAAGAGATGGAAGACATTTGTGTTATGCAAGCGCGAATAAAATTATTGTGATTTGGCCATATGCGTAATAAAGTGTGGATGAAACTGCATGCGCGAGACTCAATCACTCAGTTGCAGTGACCTGCTAGAGCTTCCTACCAGCCGCTGACTTTTTGTATCACAACCTCGATGGAAATCTAACGCCTTGTCCATTGAAGCTCGTCTACTCTCTTTGCAATCAACTACTATTTCCTATTCTTTATATTTTTCATCCTATGCCAGACGGCAATGTGTAGATAGGGGTCGTGATGAGAGTCTTTATTGGTGCGAAAATTTGGGATTTCGTCCCTATTTAATGGCTTAATTTTTCCCTCTGGCAGAGTACAGAAGGCGCCGTGACGAAACCTAGCATTTCCCTCGGCTGTGTCAAGTGTATTTACAGCGAGGGTTCGTGGCGATGTGGCCTCAAGTCGGTTCCTCTCTCCAAGTACTGTTTTAAGCACATTTTGCAGGTGAAGGAGGGGATTTGTTCAGCTTGTATCTGTGAGTGGATGGAGAATCACAGTGTTAAGCGTGTGTTATGAGAGAGGGATTGCTGGTCAGGTAGGAGTACCCATACCTTCGTGTCGTAAAAAGTGACACCCTCTCAACCTAAAGTTGTTACTACCGGCGAGGTGCGCAATATAGGTAATAGGTAGGGCTGTCGCCAACCAGCTTTCATCCATTCATCCTTTTGGAAGGCAGGTGGGTGGGGTGATTCGCCCTCCCTCTTGGCTTTTATGGGGGTGGCGGTTTTTAACGTACCTGCAATTCTTCCTATCCTTTTCTCCTTCTGTTACCTCCATCCTTATTTATCCTTTTACGCACATCATTTCCCTTATTTGTCCTTTTACGCCCCTGAAAGGAGATGTTAGGTGTAACTTGGGCAACCTCGCTGCGGCTGACATTTTGAGGATTGTGCCCTCCCGGCCCCAACTCCTGCAGAAGGATTGGTTGCATGATTAAATTGATTGTGACAATGTTTGAAAGATAAGCTGACTGAACAGTAAGTGGATGATATGGTAGTTGTGGATGGAGGGGGTTGGGAGGGGCCCGCCCAGGGGTGACCCATGACTTAACGTGATGCTGAAGCACGTAACTCCATCCCTATAGAGGGGCCATTTTGGCCTTGACAAAATTATGGGTGAAATAAGTATAAGTTCAATGATGTTCATTTACATCCTATTTTAGGATAAGGTATCGAGCAAAGGGTTGGGATCAAATAACGTGAAAGAGAACCGCCACACCCATCTCTCATAGCCATCTTGAGGGTCGGTCCTAAGACTTGGAGAGTTGGTTACCCCAAGTATAAAGATGCCATCTCTTTCCTGTGTCTAATTCAGTCCTCCGAGTCTTTGTATTTTAAGCACCAAACGAGATAAGTCAACAATGCGACCTGCCCTGATTGCAACCACCACACTGATAATGCCGAGCACCCACTGGAACTCTCCCCATTCTTGGCATTCCTCCGACAGATGTTTCTTCAGCATCCTTCATACCAGCCCAGGGGAATTTTTTTTTGGGGGGAAAAAAAAAGCAATGTTTTTGTTCCTCTCAGGACGAGCGTCAGGTTCTGTTTCGAGCGTGCGGTTCTGTTCAAGGCGGCGGAGAAGCTTGCGAAGTCCCCGTTATCCCCCTACCTCACACACCGATGTGTGTGTACCACACACCTCTACCTTCCGTCCTGGTGAGCATTTGAACATAACCACTACTCGTCACTTCAAACTAAGAACCAACAAAGGGCATATCCCGCAAGTAGTTTGTCCAGGGAGATCTGTGAAGAATGTGATGAAAATGTGTGGAAGATGATAGCCACGGATCCACCTGTGTGTGTTGGGGCCTCCAGAGGTTAGCTGCTGCATGTTCTGGCATGGTGACTCAGGTTACCCACACTGCTCTGTCAGTGTGGGTCATATAGACAACTATAGGATGATTGGGTATGGAGTTTTGCCACTTATTCCCACTGTCTGATGCCGATCTCAGTGGGGATCTACAATTCGTGGAATCCAAACCCCGGTATCTGCATTATATGACAACCTCCGTGAAGTATCTCCGAACTGGAACTCTGGTGACTAACCATTACCAGTGTGGTTTAACTTTGCTGTAATTAGGAGCGGTGTTTCCACTCGACTAGACCGTAAACCAAATCATGGTGATGCTGGTTAGTATCTAACCCTTTCCTAAGTCAATTTATGGGGTTGTACGATAGTTTCCCACTACAGGGAAATTTTGTCTTCCAAATCAAAGAAAATAACTTTTTTAGTAATTTTTACTCAAAATAAAACTTTCAGTTTCTTAAAAATACTTTATTTTTGACAGCCGGTATCCGACCCTCCTGTTCAGTCGGAGCCCACCCCCTTCTCACCTTCGCACCATAAAATAATCGACTTTTCGGACAGCAGCGCATTTATTATATCGGAAATACCTCCTGAAAACGTAATGGAAGGTGATAGTATCGATAACTCGTCCGAGAAAGAAAGTTCTACCCCGACCCGGGCTTCCTTGGCCAAAGATGAAACTGAGTCCTGAAAGACTTAAATGACCTTTATTTCACAGGAAAATTGTCTCGTCGATATTCATTTTATATCATTCATTAGCCTATTATTTGTACGAAAAGTTCATTTATTGTATATTTAAACATAGAATGTTTATTTTTATTTCCTTGGGTGTGTGTTTGGGTCTAAAAGTGAATGCACAATAGAGTTGTCCAGTCTTACTCCCATTGAAGGTTGGTTACCAGCACTCATGTATGCCTTCTAACAAATTCCACACAAACCATTACCATTCAATGGTGTTAAAGTCTGGGGCGATTAGACTAATATTGAATGGTAATGGTTTGTGTGGAATGTGTTAGAATGCATACATGAGTGTTGGTAACCACCAACCTTCTATGGGAGTAAGACTGGACAACTTGAGAATAATGCTTGCTCTTTGAAAAGTAGCAAGGAATGACTGGATACACGATGTGACTGAAAGTGTTCGGAAGTTGGTTTGGCTTCTAAGGAAAATTTATAGAAATAGACCTACAGAGAATTTATGAGTGTCGGAGGTGCTGGTTTATTATGCGAAGGATGGTTTGACACAGGGGAAAGTGGGTGGTATTGTGCATAGAGGGTGTTTGTGAAGGGCCTTCTGACCCAGAATTAACTCTTGACTGGACGAGATGCTACTACGCCGCATAGCACGTCATCGCTATGCCGGCCCGTTTTGGCGTGGGAAAAATGATAGGTTGCCTTGTGCTGACGTAGCGGAGAAGCGCCCTAACTTCATATGTTGGAATCTGGTCGATGTTGAAGAATTGGTGATAGATATCAAAGGGGGAATATAGTTGGGGGCTTTGTCTGAAAAAAAATAGCCACATTGACATAGTAGCATTTCCCAGCGTTCACATATCCACTATATACGCGTGAAATCTATGGAAACCAGTGGTGTCCACCTGCAGTAACGGCTCTAGATGAAGTACGCCGTCCAAAAGACAATCAAACTGCCACTATTACAATTCGTTCTCAACATCAAGCATTACAAGGGTTACATATTAGTTGTTTTTTTCCCTTTTCTGCAGCTGATTTTTACAAAATTGCCCCAGTCCAAGATACCAAGTCATCCCACATCCAAGCTAAAACTTCAACAAGCCAGTATCATCAAAAAGAAATACATGAGAGAGAGTAGAGTTATCATCACATTTAAAACTTTAAATAATCTTACATAGTAACCCTCTACATTTAGTTTAGATTAAGGAGAAATCCCATCAGTCAGCTTAGGGGTAGAACCTTGAGACAAAGGGGCGAATTAACTAACCCGTACTTTCACATACCGGATCGAGGTACAACTTAACCGAGTATTGTGGCGCTGCTCGATGAAAAGACGGGCTCTGCCGTTGTTTTTAAGTTTCGCGGTTAGCAAGAGGTTTGGTTATCATATTTTACCATCTTCATTGGCTTTTATGCTGAACCTAAGGATTCAAACCAAAACTAGCATTGCGGAAGCTAGTCATTATTAGACCTATTTATGTCGAAATCATTAAAATGTTGGGGGTGGATATATAACTTGCCACTACTGGCAATTTGCCCTTGATTCCCTCTGAGGCTATTTATTGCTCGGAATGGATATTGTGCTTTATCAGACGAAATAATACGGTCACAAAAGAGGGACATTCATTTCAATTAAAAAAATATCATTAAATGGGTTGATTTGGTCAGTAATAGAAACTAGTTTAATATTTTCTGGGTGATGGGAGATGTAGTTACGAAATGCTGCGAGGATATGAACAGCTATCGTTAGCATTGTTGCCAGTGTGAGATATCTCGATGATGTAGGCGTCATGGAGAATGGGGGTAAACCCTGATCCGACGCCGGTTTCTTTCCTGACCAAATATGGAGGAGATGAGAAGAATAACCACGGAGGGAGCTTTGCTATACCAAGGGCCAACTTCGCCAAATAACCATGAAAAAACTTGAATTGAAAATGAATATTGTTTTTAACGAAACTTTATTGGTATTGCCCCCGCCTCCTCCAATGTTAACAGGTGAGTTCAACGTTTTAAGGCGATTAGAGAAGGTTAAATATAACAAAAAAGCAAAGCATACATCCCGCAGAACAAATTGCAAAGACGGGCATCACCGTAGAAGTACCAGGCTCATAAAATAACGAAACTTACCCAAAGAGAATCTACCAAGAGCGGTCAATAAGTTTTGCAATTCGGATATCAGGAAAAGTGTTTTATTATTTTTCAATATAACTACCCTCGACTTCATTGCACTTGCGCCACTTGTCCCGAGCCTTCGAATTCCCGACTGCTGTTTAATCCAATCCTGGACGGCGAGCTGGACATCTTCATCGTCTCCAAACCGGCATCCATGCAGTGCAGCCTTGAGCTGGCGGAATAAAAAGTAGTCGCTAGGGGCCAGATCTGGACTGTAGGGAGGATGGTTGAGCTGCTCAAATCCGCACTCGTACAGGGCAGCTTGTGCAACTCTGGCCTTGTGGACTTTGACGACGTTGAAGTCGATCATTGGGCGTGAGGTTTCTAGGGACCCAACGGGCAGAGAGACCTTGGTCATGGCCAAATTGTCGTGGATGATGTTGATAACACTTCCATGTGATATTCCAAGTTGTCGCTCGATTTCTTCGACCTTCAACCGTCGATTTTGGAGGATCTTCCTCTCCACACGGGCCACATTGTCCTCGTTGGTCACGTCACTACGGGGGCCATCTTCGAGGGACTCACGACCATGGTGGAACTCCCTATTGCAAGCAATTGTTGCATAGGAAGAGGCGGTGTCCGTGTACACTGCAAACATGCGTTCATGGATCTCTTTTTGCATTCTTGCCTTCCTTGGTCAAAAATTTGATCACTGCGTGATGCTCAACCTTCTGCATTGTTGAAAAGTTTGTGACTGACGATCTGCGATCAGCTACTGCTGCTTAAATAGACAAGGCAGGAGTGTGCGGCTGCAGGACCTCACTTATCATAACTTGTCCTAACACGCCCACAAACAGCCATCCCCCTTCCTCTGTTTTGCCCTACCGATTCGCAAAACTTATTGACCGCCCCTCGTACCTGTGACATCACGCAGAAAAACAACTTCTTAGAAAGTTGACAACTGGAAAGTCCGTTGAGTTTAAGAAAAAAAAACTGTAGTGCCCAGTGGAAGGAAAGTAAGCCTATGGCACCCATATTGCAGGATAAATAGACCCAGTGATGAACCCCCACAAATGGGTCCTCAGTGGATCTATGAAATCCTAAGATTGAACACACATTAACTAATTATGTAATAGGATATGTAATAAGTAATAAACCATTGTAGAAATAGACATAACATATCGGTATATTTATTAGAAAGGCGAGCAAATAACTGGTTCCGCGTGGCTACACCAAACACATAGGTACATACCTAAAGGAGCAGCTGCGGGACGGAATGATAACGATGCTTGATAATTAAGGAAGCCGAGCAAATACAGACGGAAATAAGATTTCGCCGGTCTAGTTTTCGGGAAGGTGCCAAAGCAAAAATAAACAGGCATCTCTTGATAGGATTTGCCAGCCCGGTCTAAGAATATGTACATATACTCGAGGATAGTACACACACTTCTGAACTCCGCGCAACGGTCGGCGGAGAGGCTAACAAGTGAGTTTTCTATCGTTAGCTCCGACCCCGGGCTGAGAAAAGAGGTCACGCCCCCATAAGTAGGTGAGTTATAAATAAACGAAGGAAGACATTATGGGCAGTCAAGAGATTCATAAAAATCATTCAACAGTCGACACGTAAAGTTATCATGCTTTAATCCTTTTATTATTAGCATCACTTCCTCGTCCAGCCTAGACATTAATTAGACCTAAAAGGTAGGACATGTCGCCAGTTATGGGGTGCTCCTCTCCTAGGAGGTAGGCTGCATGACCGGTGATCCCTTAAAGTTTGGCGAATTCTCCACCAAAAGTAAAAATCCGCCTTAAACCCGACTACCCCCTTTTCGCTCGAACAAGCAGGGGGATCGAGAAGAACGATGATTTGCACAACGTACAACGAGCGATTGAACAAGAATGATTAGCCAACCCCAAGCCTCCTCTCAGCCCCAAAAGAAATAGGCCTGGCGAACTCCACCACCATCAAAAATCATCGAATTAGGATGGAAGAGGATCATCTCTTTTCTACCAACCGGACCACTGCAAGCAGCTGGATGATCTAAGATGTACCGTGACAGGTGGACGTATGTGGGGACCAAACCCAGCAAAAGATTGCACAGTCTCCACATACGGACACAGCGTTCGCCATCGTAGCTCAGGAAAGCCAATGTTCAACTAGGATAAATCAAGGTACGAACTCACCATTCGTTCGGGCACAATGTTCAAATATTAATTATGACAATATTAAAGCTTAAAAAATGCCAGTGCATATCAGATTAAAATGCAAATTGAGTTCATACCCAGTTAAAAAGGCGTAAACTCAGTGCTTACTTAAGTTTCAACAAATGTGTAAATATTAGATAGAGGGGAGTAGGAAAAGGGGCAAAGAAAAAATAATAGCGTAGGCGAGTTGCGAACAGCTTTCCGCGTCGCTGGACCACTGTTAGCCAGCGGCGAATCCACTCAGCCATCCTGAGTCTCAAAAAAGACTAATTCAAACGAAGCTTTTTAAGCCACTCGCCTGGACTTCTCGCACGCTATACAACCCCCCTCCTAGAAGCGGGGCGTATTTTGAAGAAATGAAGAGAGCCCGTTTGGAAATGTTATCCAAGGGCTAACGCTCCCCCTCCCGGATCTGGGGCATCATTGTAGATAGAGGGGAGTAGGAAAAGGGGCAAAGAAAAAATAATAGCGTAGGCGAGTTGCGAACAGCTTCCCGCGTCGCTGGACCACTGTTAGCCAGCGGCGAATCCACTCCGCCATCCTGAGTCTCAAAAAAGACTCATTCAAACGAAGCTTTTAAGCCGCTGGCTTGCACTTCTCGTACGCTATAAAATAGAAAGAAATCCAGTGTCTGGTGGTAAGAGGAGGAAAAAAAAAAATATATATATATATATATATATATATATATATATATATATATATATATATATATATATATATATATATATATATATTAACATCAAGTGTAAAAAGTCAGTTTAGATATTAATTTAAAGGTTATCCCCGTTCCGTACTTACACGAATTAATGTATATATAAACAAAAAGGTTTTGTTTGCAGTATAGGATCCACATCCAGACCCCAAATGTTAACCCGATTGGCATCACATGGTTTGAAACAAAGAATCGCAGGATTGCTGCCACTCTAACAAATTCTTGTGTTGCACCACATCACTCCTCTATTTTTGAATCGGTTTATTATAATAAAAGAGAAAGAGGAAAAAATGTCCAAATATCTCGATATTTTGTAACTTTCCTGGGTACCAAACTGTATATATTTCATGTATCATAATTGCAACTTGTGTAATTATATATATATATATATATATATATATATATATATATATATATATATATATATATATATATATATGTGTGTGTGTGTGTGTGTGTGTGTCGTTAGGTAACCGTGAAGAGAGCACACCAGAAAATCGGGATAAAACAAATTGGAGGGCGCGGTTGGCCTAAATAATCAATTCTTAGATGTTCTGGGATTAGAGAAACTGATGGTAGAAAAATAACTTTAATATATACAATGAAAATATTAATAGTACAAGTAAATAAATAATAATAAATAAAATGAGGCCTGGGGTACCAAACGGGGGGAGGGGATACAAATGACTCGACGGGTACGAGAGGATCTGTAGTGATTGCTTCCAGAGAAAGTGGGAGAGTGCCATTATCGGGGAGACTCATCACTTAAAGCCTAATTTACTGAAGGCTTGAATACGGCGAGTAAACGGGGCCCTGCAAAGTTCTACTTTCAAGATTCCTTTTTCTTTAATCTCGCTGAGAAATGAACGAGGGAGTACTCCAGGCGAGAACGAAGTCGATAACCGAGTGATAGATGCCTGTCCGTGTCTATCGTTTGTCGGCGGGAACTCTTGCCTTAATTACGATCAAGGCCGGGTAGAGATGACGCGTCCGCTCGTAGTTGTCAGCTGTTGGGAGGCTGAGCAGAGCGTACGAGACTGTACGTGACTGCTAACCAAGACGGGGCTGTAAGGTTACTCATTTCTCAAAGTATTTATATTACCTCGGCGGAAGTGGGTCACCGGGGCCCCCAAAAGGGGGAAGGGGATCTTATTAGACTTGGTGCGCCAGGTGGGGGGGGGCGTAGGATAGTCTCGGCGGCCTCACATCATTGTGCAAAGGTCCTTGGCGCCGATCAGATTGCGAGAAAGGGAACCCAGCACGGGTCGCACCGCGCAAATTCTCGCTGCTCCTTTGATGCTGCAAGTGTATCTTTCTCAGGCGCCACAGGTAGACGTTGTAACCTTCTCTCTGACATCTTCTCTCCCAAGATGGAGCTAACGAAGAAAGTGACATCTGACTAATACAGGGTAATTACACGGCTAAATTTCCAATAGGGACACAATTACTAAAGAGATGGTACCGGGTACTCTGTACAAAAATAAGTCAAATAAAGGAAATGCTCGGTATTCCCATTACCGAACACACCAAGAAATAAATAAATAACATTAATAATACAATAAGACAGACAGGAATAGTTATTCATAACCGGGATCAACATAGTCTCGATAATCAGGGGCTTACATACAAGTATATTCTCCCCCCAAAAGAAAAGTCCCACAATACAAAAAAAAGGTACATACGAACAGGGTAACTCATCAAAAATATATATACAATAAAAATAATGGCATATATTCTTATAAGGCATTACACTAAACTAAAAGAATTATTCAGGAACATATACAAAAGTGATCCATTTAACATTACAATTTCGGGGAATTACTCTGGAGACAAATCCAGAGGATTTCTGCTAAAACTGTCCGCTAAGCAATTTTCGGAACCCCTTATATATACAATTTTAAATTGGATACTTGGAGAGAGAGATTCCACTTCATGGGGCGACCATTATTGTTCTTAACGTTCCGTAGGTAAGAGAGGGGTTTATGGTCAGTCTCGATAATGAATTCTTTACCTAAGAGAAACACTTTGAACTTGTGGATGTTCCAAACGATGGCAAGAGCTTCTCGCTCGATTACCGCATAGTTTTTCTCGCGGGGAAGGAGTTTACGGTTCGCAAACGCGATGGGAAAACTTTCGCCATGGTCATCATACTGGACGAGAACACAACCTATGCCATCGTTACTCGCGTCAGTCCGTATGCCAAAATGTTTAATGCGGTCGGGTAAGCGGAGGATCGGTGCTTAAGCTTACTTCCCTTTAAACTGCTCAAAGTTAGCGATCGAACGGGGTGTCCAGACAGAGCATTCAGGGGGAGGGGGCTTTTTCTTGAGGAGAGACCACACAGGGGCGTGGCGATTGAGGCGAAGTTCATAATAAAACGTCGGTAGAAGGAGGCGGACCCAATGAATGACCTAAACTGCTTCTTTGTTGCAGGCAGTGGCATTTCAACAATTGCTTTGATTTTGTCAGCTTGGGGAGCCAAGGAGTCGTTCCCTATGTGGAAACCCAAATAGTCAATAGTGCCAAAAGCGAAGTGGCATTTGTTGGGGCCAATCGTAAGGTGGTTTTCCCGGAGTCGGCACAGGAGGGCACGAAGGACAGCCAGATGATGGTTCCATTCCTAGGTCACCACGTAAATGTTATCGAAGTAGAAGGTGACGTAGGGCAACCCATCCAATATTCGCCTCATCATTCGGTTATAATTGCTACATGCCGTGACCAACCCGAAAGTAAGTTGTCGGAATTGCATCAAGCCCTTGTCGGTGGGGAAGGCCGTGTACCTCTTTACCTCTTTCTCCAATGTAATCTGGTAATAGGCCTTACACAGATCTAATTCTGTAATGAATTTAGCCTTCTCGAACATGTGCAAATTCTGATCGATGAAGGGAATCGGTTCGGCGTCGAACACGGTGACGGTGTTTAACTTCAAGAAGTCGATGCACATCCGACTCCGAGGGCTCTATAATACAATTCTTCAATAGCTAGTCTACCTCTTCATTGAATGCTTTTTCTTAAGTGAATAGGGAGGGGGTACGGCTTCGAACGGAAAGGTTCCTGGGTTGTGAGCCGAATATTGTGCTCGAACTGGCTAGCACAACAAGGGACATCCGAGATTACATTGGTGAATTGGGTGAGTAGCGCTTTCAACTGGGTCTTCTGGGGGATCGGAAGCTGAGGGTTTATGTTAAACTCGGTTGATGGGGAATCGGGGGTATCTGGCAAGACGTGAAGAGGATATTCAGCGTCTTGTTCCACGCAAGTAAGTTGTACCACGACCAAGGGGTTAAACGGGTAGCTGGACTCCAAGGCGGATTCTTCGTCCAGGGCCACAAGTTGATTGGCACAAGCGTGTCGATGGTACTTTTTAAGCATGTTCACGTGGAATAGCTTAGTACCAGCTGGGGTTTGGATCAAGTAGTCAATGGGGACGCGTCTCTCGATCACTGGAAATGGGCCCTTGCATCGGTTCAAAAGTTGTTCTCCGTGGGGAGTAGTAAAAGGACTTCGTTACCGGGTTTATATTTTCGTTCTTGGGACTTACAGTCGAAGTAGGTTTTATACTTGCCCAAGTTTGTCTCCGCGTTCTGATTAGCGATCTCTGCGCACTTTCCTAACCTCTGCATCATGTCTAGGAGGTAAGTGTAGAGGGTTGAATCTCTTGGTCTAATTTCTAATTGGAGCAGAGCTCCTTTAGAATGCTGGGGGGACCCTCTAACATTACGTCCATACAGAAGGTCAAATGGGGCAAAACCTAAGGTGCGATGGGGAATTTCCCGGTATGTGAAAAGGGCTACTGGTAAGAAAAAAACGGTGCTATTCTAGGGTTTGTTCGTGCACAGTTTCTTGAGGATGGATTTGAGGGAGCCGTTGAGCCTTTCACACATCCCGTTACCAGCTGGGTGAAAAGGGGTGGTAAAACGGGTGGTAAAACGGGTGGTAAAACGGGGTTTTATCATCAGGAGCTTGCCGACGTACTCCATCAGTTGCGATGTGAAGTGGCGGAAACGATCAGACAGGATTTCCTTGGGTAATCCAACGCGGGAGGAGATAGAGATTAGTTCTTCCGCACAGGAAATACCGTCTATATTCTTCAATAGCACGGTTTCAGGGAACCGGGTGACAAAATCCACTAAAGTTAGCACGTGACTGTGACCTTTACTCGACGTGGGGTGTATCGGACCGATGAGATCCATTGCGACACTGAAAAACAGCTCTGAGATTAGGGGTCCTCTCTGCAATGGTGCGGGCTTGACTCGTCCTCTGACGGCAGTCTTTTGGCAGACGTCGCAAGACCTGCAGTAGCGAAGGATTTTTTCATGGGCGCCTGGCCAATACAAATATTTGAACATCTTCTGGGTGGTCTTCGTGTGGCTAAAATGACCTGAAAATAGGCTATCATGGGCAGTGGTTAAAATATGACCAACGTGTGAACGCGGGACACACAATACTCGCGTCGGGAGTTTACCTTTTTCTGAGCACGCACGGTAAAGTAAGCCGTCCGTAACTTGGTAGGAGATCACCTTGTCTCCTCGGGTGGCTTCTTGCTCTTTTAATTGGTCCTTAGCCTACATTGGTCGGAGGGAATCGCAGTTCTTTTGGTTCCTTGCGAAGTCTTCAGTCATGACTGACTTCCTTGAATTCTTAAGAACCTGTGGTTTCTAGTGGCGAGGGCATCTTCGAATCTTTTACCACTTGCGAACGGGTAAACGCGGGTTGGGCCACAGAGTTTGGGGAGACCCATGCGCACTGGCCAATGAGGACGGAGCAGAATTTAATAGGGGCACAAGAATGGAGACACGGCAGCCATAATCGTTCCGGAGTTTAACGTAAGTCCTCCAAAGGGAATTTTTTATCAAACAAGAAGTTTAACTGGTGGCCGCAGGGACTTGAAGTGCTCGGGGGAGGAGAAGATTCCGATGGTGTTAACGGAGGCGCAGACGTGGCACAGATCAGGTGTACCTGGTGAGAAGAGTTACTCCTGAACTTCTGGGAGGCAGTTCATTTTCACGTGACCTTCCACACCACAGGAAAAACAAATGCTGGGTCTCCTGGGGAAAGATGACGTAGGGGGGGCTTTAAGAGAACGGTTTTACATCCCGGTGTTCGGACGAAAAGAGTGGTTTCGGCTTCGACGGCCCAATTACCTTGGTAAACTTGTTTCCATTTTAGAGGATGAATTTGCCCTTGTTTGAGTTAGTTTTGGGGAAAGGGGGCCGTTTTCTTCCCCTTATTTGGATAAAGGTTGTGGCTTGCTAAATAAATGTCGGCCTTTTCTGTTCACTATTTGAATGTGAGGCCCCCACGGTCTTTTACGAAAGATCTGACTAGAGCTGGAAGTGCAGCCAACAACTGGTTTCTCAGGAAGAAGTCGACAAGGGCATCGTGGTCATGCGGGATTTTAGAAACATCGAGCCGAAAGTTGAGGTGACGCTGGAGGGTGCACTCAAACTCACGGTATGTTTGGCCTGACTGAAGGCGGGAGTGTCTGAATTTGGATCGGTAAAAGTCAGGGGCCATGTAATATGCCGCCCAGTAACTCCGACTTTAAGGTCGAATATTCAATTGTTGCCTCGGAGGGACATGACATGAATATATCTCTGAGTTGGGAATTGAGCAAGGGCAACAATTGAGCTACTCCATCTGCTTCGATGTCCCAATGGTTGATTTAGAAGATTTTCTCGAAGTGGATTAAGAAGGCTCCGAAATCCTCGCCTTCCTTGAAAACCAGAAGTTTAACAGACGCGGTAGGGGGAGCTTCGGAGCTTGAGCTGATGGACAGCGTCTCGTTCCTGGTCCTACTCATTTCAAGTTCATGAAGGCGGATTCTTTCCCTTTCTTCTCGTTTCTTTACTTCTCTTTCTCTTATATTTTCTCATTTCTTCTCTTATCTTTTTCTTTCGATCCTTTTCTCCGCTCGAATATAAGCTAAGAGGTCCTTGCCGCTGAGCCCAAGTGACTTTCCTTGCAACTTAAACGTGTTAAGTAATGAAGACATTTTATCGCGTTCGACCAACTTTCAAGAAAGGCACCACAAAAAAGGGGGAATTATTTGACGCACAGAGGAAGTGCTGGTAGGCTTTGGCGGACCTACGATTCTTTATTTAAAAAACAAAAAAACACATCGATAATTATTACGTACGTCGCGAATTCTTAATTATATTCGAAATATTCGCTCCGGAATTTAGCGAGAACCTGTGTTGCCCAATATGCACGAAGAAAACGTCAACACAATACAAAGAAAAAGAAATAAGATTAACTCCTTTACAATACTGCAAACGTTTTATGAGGCCTGGAAAGGGTTAAAGTTTCACGGTGTCAAAAAATTCAATACAAAATATGCGCACAGAAGGGGAAAATAGGTATATAGGTATAAATATTCCTACATTATATGCTCCTTTTATGTAAAGTGCGAAAAGAGGAGTTCTTCTCGTGTAGCAGGCTATGTTAATTGATCAAACGAGCTTCCTTTGCATAAAGGAAAATATTCAGCTGGATTCTTTATTCCGTCGTAAATTACGGAAACGGGTATCGAAAAGGCGAACGGTAAGGATAACTTCTCGCTTCTTGAATAATGACTGCTAATACTATCTCTACACCACAAAATACTGCTACATAAATAGTCATTCCATCTAGTCATAATTATACAAAGTTCAACCAAATCACTCAACGGGTACGAGAGTTTGAGAGAGGATGTATGGTAATTACCTCGCTGAGAAATGAACGAGGGAATACTTCAGGCGAAAACGAAGTCGATAACCAAGTGATAAATGCTTGTCCGTGTCTATCGTCTGTCGGCGGGAACTCTGGTTTTAGGTACGAGCAAGGCCGGGTAGAGATGTCGCGTTCGTAGCTGGAAGCCGTTGGGAGGCTGGGCAGGGCGCACGAGACTGTATGGTACTCATATATCAAAGCTTTTCTCGAAGTATTTATACTACCTCGGCGGAAGCGGGTCGTCGGGGGCCCCCAAAGGGGGGACGCGGATCTCATTAGACCTGGCGCGCCAAGGTGTGTGTGGGAAGGGAGGGAGGTTAGGATAGTCTCGGCGTCCTCGCAGCCTTGCGCAAAGGCCCTCGTCGCCGTAGATCTGGCGCCGATCAGACGGTACGTTGGAGAGAAAGGGAACCCAAAACGGGTCGCACAAACGCGCGAAATTTTCGCTGTTCCCTTGAAGCTGCAAGTGTATCTTCTCAAGCGCCACAGGTAGACGTTGGGTTCTGGGGGAAGGGGGGAACCACCTCTCTCTGACAATATGTTAATGAATTTCCAAGCCCTGTAAGATTCTAGCATTGTTAATACAACAGAATATCTACCCCCAATCATTACTTAGAATGAATTTATCTAACTTACTCCATAACTCGGACGGGGGAATCTTCCGTGGCGCACAGAGTGCAAAGAAAGTAGGCCTGTGACACCCATATTGCAGGATAAATAGGCCCAGTGATGAACCCCCACAAATGGGTCCTCAATGGATCTATGAAATTCTAAGATTGAACACACATTAACTAATTATGTAATAGGACATGTAATAAGTAATAAACCATTGTAGAGATAGAAAGACTTATAACATAACTGTATATTTATTTGAAATGCATAAGAAAGGCAAGCAAATAACTGGTTCCCACGCGGCTACACCACACACACACACAAAGGTACATACCTTGAGGAGCAGATGCGGAACGGAATGATAACGATGCTTGATAATTTTGGAAGCCGAGTAAATAAAGACTGAAATATAATTTGGTCGGTCGAGTTTTCGTGAAGGTGTCAAAGGAAAAATAAACAATCATCTCTCGATAGGATTTGCCAGCCCGGTCTAAGAATGTGCACATATACTTGAGGAGCACACACACCTCTGAACTCCACCTAACGGTCGGTAGAGAGGCTACCAAGAGAGTTTTCTATCGTTAGCTCCACCCCCGCGCTGAGAAAAGAGGTCACGCTCCCATAAGTAGGGGAGTTATAAATAAACGAAGGAAGACATTATGGGCAGTCAAGGGGAGATCAGTTAAATCATTCAACCTGTTAGACTCCAAGTAAAGGCACCAGCCTCGTCCGTCTAGTATTACTGGTATCACAAGCCCGCCCCTCTCTCCTAAGTCCTGTCACCTTGCCTCAGCTCCCAACGTTAGTAAAACTTTCATACCGCCGCACAGAACTCGATTTATTTCGCTATGCCTAATAAGGTAGACGCTATTTCAAGAATAAAATATATTTATTATCGCTTTCCCTTTTAATCCTTTCCATTAACCCCGGAGTAACCAAGGCACCTTCTGGAACGCAGCCTAAAGCAGAATCTACGTAAACATTTAGATTCGGAGCAAACTCTAACTCATGCCAACCGAAATCCGACCAAGCCTTTAAAGGTCTTTAAATACCGTTACGTAAACCCATAAGACCACAGACGGGGCGCCCTTTTACTTTTTAAAACCCCATTAACAATTGAAGTCCTTTAAATTAAATCCTGACCCCCCTCCCCTAAACTAACCGACTCAAATTTAAACAATAAAAAAGAACGAACTTTCTTGACAGACAACAAGATATCCCCTCCCCGAAAGCACACCCTAATGAATACTCCCCCCCATCCCCCCCAAAAAAAATCTAACTTCCCAATCCTACAAAATAATGATGCATACATATATCAGATCATCCGTAAAGTTCTGAAGGATGGAATACTGTGCATGCAGTTTTTCTCCAAAAGGGTGTGAGGCACCTATACATTATAACGGGAAATGTACCCAAGTTTCAGTGTTCATCGCAGTACTCTTTGGAACTTCCAACATCTCTACAAGCTCCATAGTTGTAATTTGGTGGTTGGCTTCAATGTTTACCTTCAAAAGAGCCTCGTCGAAAGTTGAATGTCTTCCAGAACGACTTGCATCTTCTAAACTGAAATCTCTACGTTTGAATTTTTTAAACCATCTCCGAAGCGTTTTCATCTACAGCATTTTTCCCATAAAAAAGGAGAAATGGCTTTACACATTTCTGCAGCGTTTTCAAATAATAAGAAGAAAAGCGTTATTCATGTTTAACCTTGATAAGGGTTTAAAAAGAGTAAGAGTTTTATTGATTTTCTATATGTTGGATCATAACAGGTAGGTTACCCTGCTGATAGTGATATCGACATTGCAGCTGCGATAGGAAGTTTAAATACACAACTGTCGAAATCGCACAAAACTTTCTGCCTGAGGACCTACAATTTTACGTGAGACCTGAATCACGTGTATATATAGCGCATGTCATGCGTCGTGAAGGCTACCCAAATCGGGACTATAACTTTTTTTTTTTTTGTTATTATTTTTTTTTAATTAAGGGGCTATCTGGTGACTGCTGACTTAGGCATAAGTTGCCGTAAACAAACAGCAAGGTTCTAGGCTACTTTAAAAAATGAATAGGAAACAACAATAAAAAGAAATAACAATAACAATAACAAAGCAATAACAAAAACAACAACAATAAAACCGGGTTAAATGAAAGGCAGAAGGCCGGCCTCCCCCAAAAAGTCAATAGGTCCACCAGTCAAAGTGCACGCACTCGTCCCGAGTACAAGGGACAGGCGGTAGCGACCCCGCCCATCCCGGTACCGGGACAGGTGTCGTGCGTGAAGATCACCCAGACTGGGACATTCGACAAGAATGTGCCGAACAGTCTGGGGGACGACGCAGTCGTTGCAATAGGGCGCAGGCGAGCCCTCCATCAAATAGCGATACGTCACACAAGTGTGCCCGATTTGAAGACGACAGAAAGCAACCTAAAGCCGCCGCGGCATTAGGAGATAGGTCGATGGGAGCAGTCGTGGCGCAATGGCACGCAACTTTAAGTTCCCTTCGACCGCCTCCCATCTTCTTTGCCAAGCAGTCCGAAGAGCTGCCCGTATTCCTGCCATGTAGTCAGTGTGAGGAAGAGCGAAACGCTGGTTCGGTCGCAGAGTCCTCTGGGGCTCTTTGGCGCCCTTATCGGCGCGCTCATTCCCCGCAATTCCTACATGTCCAGGAACCCAGCAGAAGATAATCTCGACATCTGCCCGGCTCGCCAAAACCGTGGCGTCACGGATTTCGCGAACCAGGGGATGCAGAGATTCCAATGCCCCGAGAGCACTCAGGGCGCTTTGTGAGTCGCTATAGATCACAATCCGGTCTCCAAACCGGGCACGTCGCGTAATCTCCCGTACCGAGTGGTGTATTGCCACCAGCTCGGCCTTGAAGACAGACGCAGCGCCTGGTAGAGCCCCGCTGACTTCAAACAGAGGGGATACGGCGTGGAAGCCGACCCTTTGTTGGGACTTGGGGCCATCCGTATACACTGGCACGGTACCAGCGTGACACAATGTGTGCTCCAAAAAGGTCCACCGCAATACTCCCGGCGCAGTACAAGCTTTGGGAGCAGAGGCGTGGCGACAAATAGCCAAATGTGGTACCCTCCAGGGTGGCGTCCTGGGCAAAACCAGGGGCGCCACCGGCCCGAGAGCTATATCTACCTCTCAAAGGAGTTTCCTGGCCCTAAAGCCAAAGGGCTTAGGGTATGACTGGCGTCTCTCGGCGGCATAGGCACCATCGAGATCAGCTGCGGATGCAGTGAGAGCTGTTGGCGACTGAGGGAGGCGCCGGGCTCGCGCGTACAGGCGAGTGATGCACTGCACGCGGCGCAGAGCGAGTGGCATCTCCCCAGCATCGACCAACAGGCTCTCAATGGGGGAAGTGCAGAAGGTACCGGTCGCAAGGCGAAGGCCGGTGTGGTGGATTGAATCCACCTTCCGCAATAAACGCTCGGCTGCGGATGCATAAAACTCGCATCCGTAGTCGAGCTTCGAGCGAACAAAGGATCGATAAAAAAGTAAGGCGGTAGCCCTATCAGCGCCCCAAGCGCTGAACGTCACGGAACGGAGAATGTCCATGGCGCGGGTACAAGAGACCCTAAGGCTGCGAATATGAGCCTCCCAGGTGAGGCGTCGGTCGTATACAAGACCAAGGAAACGGTGCGACTCAACCACATCCAGGCGCACCCCATTAAGAAACAAATTTAGGTCGGGGTGAAGCCCTGGATATGGGCAGAAGTGTACCACCTTCGTCTTGGCCAAAGAAAACCGAAACCTGTGCGCTTCGGCATAGCGAGAGACGCGGTTCAATGCCTGCTGGAGTCGATGCTCGAGAGGAGGCATCGTGGCCGCGTCAAAAGAGATCGAAAGGTCTTCCACGTAGAGCGTAGCGAGAACATCTTCTGGCAGAACCGAGGTGATGCCGTTGATGCTCAGGGCAAAGAGTGTGACACTGAGGACACTTCCCTGCAGGACACCCTCTTCCTGCTCCTTTTGGCCGGAGAGGGCTTCCCCCACCCGTACGCGGAATCGACGATCTCGCAAAAATTCAGATATAAACATTGCGAGGCGTCCCCTCGACCCCATCGTGTGGAGAGTCTCCATGATACCGTATCGCCATGCGGTATCATAGGCCTTCTCCAGATCAAAAAAGACCGTGGCCTAGTGCTGTCTACGAAGGAAAGCCTGGCAGACGGCATTTTCCAGTCGGAGCAGAGCATCCGACGTGGAGTGGAACTTACGGAAGCCGCACTGTGCAGAAGACAGATGGCCTCCGCTGTCCAGGAAATAGGCTAATCTAACATTTACCAATTTCTCCATCAACTTGCACATGCAAGAGGTTAGAGAGATTGGGCGGAAACCGGTCGGAGTAGAGTGATCAGTCCCCGGCTTGCGAAAGGCGAACACAGTAGCGATTCGCCAGGAATCTGGGATGAGACCCTCCACCCAGATCCTGTTCAACAAATCTAACAGAAAGGCCATGCCTCGCTCACCCAGGTGTCGAAGCATGGCGTACGGGACATCGTCCGGACCATGGGCGGTGTCCGCGCACGAAGCGAGAGCGGAACGCAACTCACTCACAGTAAACTTGTCGTTGAAGGATTCTCCGCCTCTGGAGTTAAAGTCCAGCCGGCGGCTTTACGCGACATCACGACGTGCATTGAATGCTGGCGGAGCACCATCACGGCTAGAGAATGCGGAAAAAGCGGTCGCTAAGTATTCCGCCACGGACGCGGGGTCCGAGATTGCGGTCCCATTCTCCAGGAGAACGGGAAGGGGGTCCTGCGAGAACTTGCCTCGAATCCTTTTGACTCGCTTCCACACCTTAGCTGAAGGGGTCTTCCCGTTAAGTGAAGACACGTATGCCCGTTAAGAAGAGTGGCGGGCGTGCTTCGAAATATACCGGAACCTAGCCCTAACCCGACGAAATTCAGCGACAGTGAAATCGTTCGGGCGGCGCTTATAGCTCATGTAGGCATAACGCTTCTGTTTGAAGGCCGTCTCACACTTGGCCGACCACCATGGGAGTGGTCGGCGTGCAAAACGGCCAGACATCCTAGGAATAGTAGATGGATCATGTTGCCCTTGGACAACATGGTGCCATCAGTGGAGCGAATAACGAGGAAGCGCTTGAAGCCAGCGGGCTCGAAAACGCCAGGTAACCTCTGAATGAGGGGCCCCGATGTCATCGAGGCTCCGCCCTGTGCATTCTTGGTGTAAGTCTTAGTCAGGGGCTCCGCACACGAGGGGGTAGAGGGGCCGGATGTGCCGATCTTGGCTTGGTCGCCTACCAAAGTGGCAGCAGACCCATCCGTCCCCGCAGCCCCCGCGGATGGAGAGGAGCCCCGAGTCTTCTTCGTCTTTTTAGTATTTTTCTTTTTAGGAGAGGAGGGCGGGGAATGAACCCGCTTCTCACCTCCGCCGGCAGAAGCGCCCATGCCAGATGGGCCGGCCTCAGACAGGTCCTTCTCTGAAATGGAGAAGTTCCTGGTCGACGTAGGGGCACCTGTCGGAGGAGATCCCTCCCCTCCTTTTACTGCCTCGGAGCCCTCGGCCGTTTGAGGGGGACCTTGCATAGGGGCGGATTCGGGTTCGGTGCTTGGCGCCGAGCCCGGATTCCCCCCCATGGAAGGCCCTACCATCTGAAGCTGGGTCTCCTCAAGGACCATGTCTATCACAGGAGGGGCCTCCAGTTGGCCATCCCCTCCCAGGACATCGCAGGTCCCCTTGGCAGTGTCGCCAGTCGTGTGTGAGGAGACACAGGCCTTGACCCCAGCAAGGTTTAAAATTCTTGCCAGCAGGTCTTTTGAGGGAAGCGACCGAAGGGGCCTGGCTTCCCTCTCCCCCCTAAGGGGGTTTGCCCTACCGAGCTGCTTGCACGAGGAGCGGTCGGCAATGGGCTGCCCTCTGGCTTTCTTTGCAGTTCCCTTAGAAAGCAAAGGAGGGACTGCCGCTGGAGATAGGGAAGTGCCCGAAAGCACCTCCAGAGAAGGGGGTGAGGGGGAGTCCCCTACACCAGTAAGCGTAGGAGAGGAGTAAGCCTCCTCTCCGGTTAAAGAATTATGGAGGGTCCCTTGCGCAAGCACAAAGGGGGGGACCTCCATTCTCTCGGTGGAGCTGCCCGAGGGCGGCTCCGTTGATTTTCTTAGGGAAGGTGGGGGTTGGGTTTTCTTTGTTTTTTGAGTCATACATGGGCATGGTGACCCTTTTTTTAATACGGGACGCAATAGCTCATCACCTCTCGCAGTTGCCCGCACTGCGAGAGGTGCTTACTAGCCCGGCAGAGCCAGGCGCCGCCATTCGGGACCACCCCTCCCGCCTGGTGGCCTGGCAGTCCATCGGCATGGCGGCTCCACCTTGGACACGGCGTAAAATTGATAGAATGTGAAGAGGAGAGGAAAGGAGATGTGAGGAAGGTATGGGTGGAGATGAAGCAGGTTGTTAAAAAAACCCATCCCGAACCGGAGCTGAGGGGTTAGGGAACAATGTCCCCTCTCCCCCCAGCCCCGATCCTGGGTGGTTGGCTTGAGAAGAAGGTCAGCATCTACCCTGTGAAATTAGAGGCTGACCAGAGAAAGTTGTGGGAGAGGTTGTATGAAAAGCGACGAGGTAGGGGAGAAATCGAGCTATCTGAAGGAAAGAAGAGAGGCTAAGCTGGGGCCGGACGGAGCGCTGGATCCCGTCAGCACGGCGGCCAGGATGGCAAATCGCGCCCGCCAAGAAGAGCAGCGGGCGTGCTTCGAAATATACCGGAACCTAGCCCTAGCCCGACGAAATTCAGCGACAGTGAAATCGTTCGGGCGGCGCTTATAGCGCATGTAGGCATAACGCTTCTGTTTGAGGGCCGTCTCACACTCGGCCGACCACCATGGGAGTGGTCGGCGTGCAAAACGGCCAGACCTCCTAGGAATAGTTGTCAGGCCCACGGCGATGAGGTTGCCGGAGAAGAACTGAACGGCCTCATCTACCGACCTAAACTCCTCGAATGAGATAGAGAATTCAGTCATTTCCTGAAATGCAGGCCACAGCCACCGCGCCCGCGCCAAGCACCACCGAGGTGGTCTCTCAGGCGGCAGTTGCCCTGAAAATGATATTTGAATGGGAAAGTGATCACTACCATGGAGGTCATCGACCACCCCCCAATCAAAATCAGGTTGTGCATCCGAAGAGCACAAAGATAGGTCAAGGCAAGAAAATGAAGCGGTTCTCGGACAGTGATGCGTAAACTCATCCACGTTTAGGACACCCATCTCAAGCTCTTCGATCAGATCGGCAAGGACTTGTCCCCTGGGATTTATGGAGTAATCTCCCCAGAGAGGATGCCTGCCGTTCAGATCTCCAAGCAAGAGATAGTGCCTCAGCAACCGTGCCACGACGCGGCGGCAGTCCCCCGCGTCGAAGTCAGCTGACGGTGGAATGTACGCATAAATGATAGTATACCTCCTATCCAGGTGCAGCTGCACAGCCACTGCCTGAAAGGAGGTATCTAAAGAAAAAGGAAGAACGGAGACATCATGCCGGGTGTAAACCGCGCTGAAGGCGGTGTCGCCTTCGAGGACTTATTGGGGGAGGTTGGGCTCGCCATGCGGGTCTTTTCCTCCCTCCGCCTCGAAACCTTAGGCGGGCGTTGCGGCTTCGGAGGCGGGGGGCCCTCTTTTCGAGGAACCACCGTCTCCGAGCCACTCGCTCCACCTCGGGGCGTGGGCGAAGGGGCCGAAGCTCCTTTGTTGCTGTCCTCCTTTCGGGGAACAGCTTTAGGAACCCCGGAAGATGGCCTAGCGACCATCTTCAGGGGTGTTGCCTCCTGTGAGTCTAACGACTCTGTGGAGGCGCTTGCCGTTTCGCCTTACGGGAAACGGTCACGCTGGGGGAAGAGGGGGGAGCCCTGGTTTTAGCCGGGGCTGGGTGTGAACCCTTTTTGCCGCCAGCTCTACCAGGGGAGCGCCCGGGTGTAGTAGAGCCGGCAGAACGGCTCCGAATGGGCGCGGAAACAACCGTGCTCGTTGGCAGGATGGGCCAGGAGCAGAGGGTGCTTTTCTAACTATTGAGGCATATGACGTCCCAGGCAGAGCTGGGCGCGCCAAGACCAAGTCCTTAGCCTCGCGGAATGAGATTCGATCCTGGGCCTGAACGGCCAGGATTTCTTTCTCAAGGAGATATGCACCACATTGCTTCGAAGAAGCAGGGTGCGGCTCTCGGCAATTGACACACTTAGCCACACACGATTTGGACTTATCGTGTGCGACCTTGGAGCAATTTACACAGACTTCGGGTGACCCCGATTTTGCACGTCTACATGATCGATTCGTGTGGCCGAAGCGGTGACAGTAATAGCACCGCCGCGGCAGTGGCACGAATGCCTTCACGCGGTAGCGGTACCAACCGGCACGCACCGACTCAGGGAGCTTGTCACAGTCGAACGTGACGAAGAGTGTAGGGGTGGGTCTCGAGGCCCCTCCCTTTTTTCTCATCACACGTTCGACCTTGACCGCCCCATGGTCGGCCAGCTCAAGGGTGATGTCTTCTATGGAGTAGTCAACGAGTTCCCTCGCATAAACTACTCCTTTTACAAAGTTCATGGTAGAGTGCGGCGTCACACTCACCGGGGTGCCATGAAGTGTCCGAAGAGCACTTATCTTGGCCGCCTCGGCGGGATTCGCCGCATTCGCCAGAAGGCTCCCGTCCGAGAAACGGGTTACCTTCGGCTCTCTACCAATTGTACTAGCTAATCCTCTCCTCTGATGGATCATGTTGCCCTTGGACAACATGCTGCCATCAGTGGAGCGAATAACGAGGAAGCGTTTGAAGCCAGCGGGCTCGAAAACGCCAGGTAACCTCTGAATCAGGGGCCCCGATGTCATCGAGGCTCCGCCCTGTGCACTTTTGGTCTTTGTCATCGTCAGGAGCTCCGTACCCGGGGAAGCAAAGGGCCCGGATGTGCCGATCTTGGCTTGGTCGCTTGCCAAAGTGGCAGCAGACCCATCCGTACCCGTAGCCCCCGCGGATTGAGAGGAGCCTCGAGTCTTCTTCGTCTTTTTGGTCCTTTTCTTTTTTGGAGGTGAGGGCAGGGAATGAACCCGCTTCTCACCCCCGCCGGTAGAAGCCCCCAGGCCAGATGGACCGGCCTCAGCCAGGTCCTTCTCCGAAATGGAGAAGGTCCTGGTGGTCGCAGGGGCATCATCCGGAGGAGATCCCTCCTCTCCTTGTACTGCCTGAGAATCCACAGCCGTTTGATGAGGACCTTGCATAGGGGCGGATTTGGGTTCGGTGCTTGGCGCCGAGCCCGGATTCCCCCCCATGGAAGGCCCTACCTTCTGAGGCTGGTTTTCCTCAAGGACCATGTCTATCACAGGAGGGGCCTCCAGTTGGCCATCCCCTCCCAGGACATCGCAGGTCCCCTTGGCAGCGTCATAAGTCTTTAGTGGGGAGGCACAGGCCTTGACCCCGGCAAGGTTAAATATTTTTGCCAGCAGGTCTTTTGAGGGAAGCGACCGAAGAGGCCTGGCTTCCCTCTCACCCCTAAGGGGGTTTGCCCTACCGAGCCGCTTGTACGAGGGACGGTCGGCAATGGGCTGCCTGCTGGCTTTCTTGGCAGTCCCCTTAGAAAGCAAAGGAGGGACTGCCGCTGGAGATAGGGAGGTGCCCGAAAGCACCTCCAGAGAAGGGGGTGAGGGGGAGTCCCCTACACCCGTAAGCGTAGGAGAGGAGTAAGCCTCCTCTCTGGTTAAAGAGGTATGGAGGGTCCCCTGCGCAAGCACAGGGGGGGGGGACCTCCATCTTTTCTGTGGAGCTGCACGAGGGCGGCTCCGTTGTTTTAGGGGGAATTAAGGGGAGATGTTTTTTTTTTTCATCATTGGGCATGGTGACCCTCTTTGTTTTACGGGACGCAATCGCTCACTACCTCTTGCAGGAGCCCGCACTGCAAGAGGTGCTTACAGGCCCGGCAGAGCCAGGCGCCGCCATTTGGGACCACCCCTCCCGCCTGGTGGCCTGGCAGTCCTTCGGCATGGCGGCTCCACCTTAGACACGGCGTAAAACAGATAGAATGTGAAGAGGAGAGGAAAAGGGATGTGAGGAAGGTATGGGTGGGGATGAAGCAGGTTGTTAAAAAACCCCCATCCCGAACCCGAGCTGAGGGGTTAGGGAACAATGTCCCCTCCCCCCTCAGCCCCTATCCGGAGTGGTTGGCTTGAGAAGAAGGTCAGCATTCTACCCTGTGAAATTAGAGGCTGACCAGAGAAAGTTGTGGGAGAGGTTGTATGAAAAGCGACGAGGTAGGGGAGAAATCGGGCTATCTGAAGGAAGGAAGAGAGGCTAAGCTGGGGCCGGACGGAGCGTTGGATCCCGTCAGCACGGCGGCCAGGATGGCAAATCGCCGCGCCCCTTACGGGGGCACCAGTTTGAACTTGTGCCGAGGTCCTCGTCGGGAATGAGAGACAGTTACTCAGCCTGCCTCATTCTCCTGCTGGGCCTCCTCGGTCTGGGGGCTCTTGTCGATGACGAGGCGACCGCTTTCATCGCTGGGGGCCTCCTCTGCCTGTGAGAACTCCGGCTCTAGTGTTCGGGCGGTCCTCTTCGGCGTGGAAGTCTCGTTCGGTGAGAGTGGACTTAACCCATTCCGCGTCCGCTTGGCAGACATCGGCGTGGTGGCTATGGACGCCGACCCTTGCATCGTGGCGTCACTCCTGTTTGCCCATCAGCGCCACGGGTGCAAAGGGAAGAAGAGACCAATGCCCTCTTACAAGCAGGACAGGAACAGGAGATATCTCCAATCAATCCGTCCACGCTTGCTTCTGTCTCTTTTGAGAGCCACGGAAACACGATGAATCTCCAATCAGACATCGGCGTGGTGGCTATGGACGCCGACCCTTGCATCGTGGCGTCACTCTTGTTCGCCCATCAGCGCAACGGGTGCAAAGGGGAGAAGAGACGAATGCCCTCTTACAAGCAGGACAGGAACAGGATGTATCTCTAATCAACCCGTCCACGCTTGCTTCTGTCTCTTTTGAGAGCCACGGAAACAGGAGGAATCTCCAATCAGACCGTAGTTTCCGTTATGAGACAAACGAGGCAACCTTCTTGCTTTACTCTCATGGTTAAGAGTTACCAAATGGTAACATTCTTGGGCGATTAACTCTCGTGGAAGTGGTGATGACTCGTCAGCTGCTTGGATGCACTTTTCAGTGGGGCGTCTATCAGTTTTGTATGAGTGTGTATGTATCTTGGGGTACTTTCCAATGTCCCTCTTATGTAAACGGTCCGCATACATAGCAGTAAATAACATCCATATAAACTTAATTTTTGTACATTATATATAAATTCCAAATAACATAAAATATGTACATTCTACTTACATTAATTGATCTTAAAATGTTTACATTATTATAGAATCTTACAATTGTTATTTAATTATACATAAGTAATTAATAAGATAGTTTTGTTTAATATTTCTTCGATAAAATGGGTTCATACTTAGAGAGTTTATAGATTCAAATAGAAGGGTATTTTACTTTAGTTTATTGTATATTGTTTGTTTTTAATTAAATATATTAATTTTAGTAAAAATAAACCAAAGGAAATATATTAATTGTTTTTTATAATATTAAGGTCATTTAAGGGCTAAGTTTCTATATTTAATTAGCGGACATGGTAAGGTCTGGAAACCTTCCCTTCAATACTTACCAAATGCCATCTTATCTCTTTTTTTTCTTCAAAGCACAAATTCTCTTTTAAATATTCCATTCATTTGATTTAAATTAAATATTGTAAAATATTACCTACGGTCTTTTACACAGATTTTTATAATTATTTCCCCCAAATATTATATTCCTGTGTTTTGTTTTTTAAACGGTTCTAAAGTTGCTGGAATTAACAGAAAGAAAAAAATGATTTAATTAGAGGATATAAATAAGGAACTGATTACGAAAATCATTGTGATTTAATAAAATATGACTAAGCTGTTTATTCTTTATACGTTAGGAAGAATATTGATTATAATGTTGACGGTATTTAATGCTATTAAATTTTAGAATTCCTTTTTGGGCCGAAGGATGAACTTTAAGAGACCGATGGTCTTAGTTTCAGAACGTATTGCTCCTAAGTCCTAGCACGAGTTCTCATTTCGTTAAGTGGTCTGGCAGTATATTTAGGCACTCGTTATTATTTTAAGTTTTCTATATTTATTAATTGTAGTTTACATTGTTTGTACAGATCACACCAGCGTAGAGAAATCCCCCGCTCATTTCACCACTGTCCATTTGGCCTTTCCCCAAAAGAGAGGTATTACTATACGGGAACCGTGCTCTTTTCAGAGTACTTATCTATTCGGATTCCCTTACATCAAGTGTTGTTTTGGTTAGACGTGAGGCTATTATAAGATTTCATGAAACACAACGTGCTCATTTTTTAAGTTTCTTTCAGTCTCATATCATATTACAATGCGGTCCCTACAGGACTCCGTGACTAGCCACACTCTATGTTGGTTAACTTCTGTGTAATCTAAAGTGGTGGTTTCATTCAGCTAGGCCTCGTCACGAAAACCCACATCTAACCAGCCAAGAACTATAATCCTTAAAAAAACCAAAAGCCTCTTTTCAAACTTATAACCGAAACACCTTAGCTCCAACGCGATATAAACTTTCACCAAAATATTCGACCTATACTTACTCTACCACAAAATTCCAATAATCTAAATAAAAAGAAGCAAGTATCATCCCAATTGTTGAACCCCAACATTCCCCTGAATACCAATCATCTTACTGCCCTTATCTTCCTCTTATACATATTATCCAGAACACTAAAAAAAAGCCTACTAGCGTATACTTAACATGGATTCAGACAAAACTACTCTCCTCACACACCTGTCGCAACTAATAAGCGGATTGACGCCCCCCTCCCCCCCCCTCAACTTCTCCAACACGCAATCCATAGTCATTTTCAATCAGACATTTTTTTTAAATGCCGTCCCTTCTTAAACGGTGTACCTCAAAACCAGTCTTAAACCCATATACAACCTTTTCTCACCCAACGGTCAAACTATTTCATCAATCTTATGGCGACGACCGCACAACACTGCAACATACGCACGGGGGCACTAGGAACATACCTCTCTAATCTTCAACACACCACCCATGGCATTACGGGACACAGCGGGATGGCTTCGGTAGTAGATGTTTCGGACTCTGTTGCGTCTCATCCCTGGCTCAATTTTGTCAATAACACAATTAAGAAAAATGAAATGAAGAATTACGACCCTTTTCGGCTGCAGAATATGTTGGCCGGTCAACGTCTTGCAAATTCTTATTGTGTGATTAAGCCTGCTGGCTTAAATCGTCTCAATATTTCTAGGTCAATTTTGACATTTGAGCGTCACTAACTTTCACAATTTATCAAGACTAGGTAATGTATATGTAGAAGGACAGCGCTACAGATACGACAAAGAATGTAAGGTGCTTGGACTAATCATTCTTCCTCACTCACGTGCTCTGACAGGAGCGAACATTGATCGTGCATTTGTCAGTCATCTTCCTTTAGGTCAAGAAACTCCGTTGCCACAGAACTGCCATTTAGCTATGTTCTTCCATTTTTTATTGATGCCAGTCTGTACACCGATATTCTTTTTTTCAAACTTTGTTATCATAAAGTCCTTTTCTGGTGAAGGTGAGAAAAATGCCCTCTAAAGACGAAGATGCCATCAGCAGGTCGTCTATATAACAAAATACGAAAGAAAGACCTCTCAGAACCTGATCCATGAAACGTTGGGAGGTCTGACCACTCTTACGAAGTCCGTAAGGCATTCGGTTCATGACAAAGGAACCGAATGGATTGGTGATAACCGTTTTAGGGATATCATCAGGGTGAATCGGGATTTGGTTGAAAGTGCGAACCAAATCGAGCCGAGAAAAAATGGAACACTCGAAGAGAGCAGAGTTAAAATCCGATAAGAAAGGCAGAGGATACCTATCCGGAACTGTACAGGCATTCAGTCGCCTTTAGTCACCTATAGTTCTGAATTCCCCCGGAGTAGACTTAAGTACTACATGAAGCGGTGAAGCCCATGGGGAGACGGCTAAGGAGGTGATCCCGGCCTCCATCATGTATTTAAATTCCTGCTTTATTAGGGCAAGTCTATCTGAGGCCAGTCGACGGGGGCGTGAGAATACTGGCCCTCCTGTTGTTTCGATCCTGTGCACTACATTGTGCTTAATGGGTCTGTCCTTATAAGAAGGCAGACTGAGGCTTGGAAACTCCCGCAGAAGTTGCTTGAAACGGGAGGCAGTTGCAGGGAGACTAACAGAGAGGAGAGAGCTGGTAGAAGGAAAGAATGAACCAGCAACAGTTAGTGCCGTGGTTCTGCGATAAACTTGCGGTGACGAGAATCTACCAAAAGGTCATGAGCGGAAAGGAAGTCGAGGCCCAAAATTGGAATGTCGACGTCGGCAATGGTGAATGTCCATGGGAAAACACGACGTAACCCGAGAGAGAGAGAGAATACGCCTCCCATTAGTCCTTATGTCGGATGAATTGGCAGCTTTAAGGACGAGATCAGAAGAAGTGCAAGCTTTCTCGACTGAAGAGGCAAGAATGACACTGCATTGAGCGCCAGTGTCAACCAGGAAGGAGAAACCAGAGAGTGGGTCATGAATACTAAATGGAGGATCGATCTAATGAAGGGATGAATGAGTTCGCAGAGGTGACAGACACACGTATCACTTGCGTTTCTAGTTTAAAGTATGTTGCGCTGAGTTTGAAGGTTGGGTAAGAGAACCCATAGAGTTTTGTAGGTTTGAAGGTGATGAAGTTAGTCTAGGCGCAGTTTGAGATGAATATTGAGCATTTTGATGGTACGAGCATGGGCTTGAGCACTTTTCTGCTCTTGCTCCAAATTTGAGGTGGTACCAGCAAAAGCTTGAAAATTGGGGAAAGGAAACTTGAGCAGCATGATTAGTCGGAGGGTGAAAATTTTGAGAATGCCTAGATGCGCGGACTAAGCTGCAAGGCTGTACACAGCGCCCAACGTTGCTACCATAACTAGCATGATACCATCAGTAACCCTGAGGATTATCAGGATAGATGGAATTTGACGAAGGTTGAAAATGAACCTGCCTTGCCTTATCTCCTGTGCTGGAGTTCCCTCGTTGGTTTTGTCTTGAACGGGAGGACGAACGGCGTCTGACTCCACTGTTGTTCCCGCGACTTTTGAAACTTAAGAGCACGAATATCCTCCTCAATCCTCTCCAAGACAGAAGCAAGATGCTAAGCTTGGGAGGGTGCGCCGCGTGGGAGTTCTGCCTGGTTGTAAGGAGATTCGCTCGATGCCCTAACCTGTGAAATACATATTTTTACATTTGGGTCGCATTTTGTATTATTTGTATAATCATTCACGTTACCCCAGCTGACGTATTGGTTGTTGAAAATCTCATCGGCAGCCTTTGCTATTTCCTCCACGTTAGTGGGTGACGCCATTAATATTAGTGGCCTAACTTGATCCGGGACCCCACGCATGAAGATTTCATTTAGCAAAGGATCTAACTGCTCCAACTGTGCACCCTTAGCGTGATTTAAGCTCTTGAGGTGCTCTAGGAAACGCGAGGGACGCCTAACACCCATCTCCTCGATTTTCGACCTCCTAAATTCTTCTCTAAATGCCACTTTCAATTTCTCCCAAGACCCAGAATTGCCGCCCTCGAGCATGATGTGCTTAAAAATAGAAAAGATACTTATGGACAACTTCTGGGCGGTGCAGAGCGTTTTATGTTAATCGGGAATGGCGTGGTTGTCCATGATGAAGTCGGCTATTTCCAATCATGCTGTAGGGGAATCGTCACTCCCCCCCCCTCCGTTCTCTCGTGGTGGAGTCACGAGGCGATTACCGCAAAGACATCCGGCCCCAGGCACCGTCGGGTCAAGCGCGTAACTGTAGCGCTGCACCACTCGGCGCTATAAAAGACCTAAAGGTTAAAATGCAAGATCTCCCCCAGGAGAGTGAGATTCAATTTCACGTCAAATAAGAAATTGGAGACGTGTTTCTCCCAAGCTCGAAGGCTAACGAGGAGCCGATGTAAGACTTTGTGAGAAAAACCGTTTGGCATAAGAACCCTCCTGGGCCCGCCATCAATCCCCCCCCCTCTTAGCACTCCCCCAGTGGGGTGACAAGGTATAAATGAGGAACACTGAGGAAAATCGAGGTAGTATACGTCAGTTTCCAGGTGACGAAGTCCCAGAATTAAGATCGGGCTACTTGGCTCGCCAGACCAAGAAGTACCCTGCAAGAGAGGCAGGGCTACCTCCCCTAAGGGGCTAAGAAGCAGCTCATCCTCGAGTTAGTCCCTGGTTATCAAACCAAACGTTAAGTTAACTTTGTTAAGTTCAACTTACTCTCGTCAGAGAGACTCCTCATATCCTGGTGCATCTTAAACACCAGGGGTATTTCTCGTCCTTGAGGAATTAAGAAAGGCAGAAAGAAAAGGCTCCCCCTCGATCCCGTTACTCGGTGGTCACACCGAACTCATAAATTAACTTGGTTGAGGAACCAAGTTCAACTTATTCTCGTCAGAGAAACCCCCTTCCGTTATACTCGCCCCTGAAGAAGACTGGAATTAAGAAGAAGCTCATCCTCAAGCTAGTTCCTAGTTACCAAACCGAACTTTCAGTAACTTATCCTCGCCAGAGAAACCCCCCTCACCGTTCCTCGCCCTTGAAGAAGACCTTCCCCAAGTTCAGTCCTCGCCCATGAGGAATTAAGTAACGAAGGAGAAAAGCTCCCCCTCGAGCTCGTTACTCGGTGGTCACACCGCACTCCAAGTTAACTTGGTTGAAGAACCAAGTTCGACTCACTCTCGCCAGAGAGACCACGACTACCTGGGTGCCGCATTAAGCACCTTAATTGTTCTCGTCCTTGAAGAACCGCCCCCCGGAATACCGTGTGGACACCCCAGCTGCTACCCTCGCCAAAAGGACCTCGTGATCCCGCCCACCTACATCTGGCCAGGCAGCATGCGTCGTGAGACAATAACATTCCTGAGGTATTTAAACTCCAGTAGAGTCCGTAAGCCTAAATCTTATATATTGATGTGTGTAACGAAATTAACCAATTTTAGAGGGTCAAACCAATTGAATTAATTCTTGTGTAGGATAATTTTCGGAGTATTGCTGTGGTTAATGTTTAAATTTTGTGCATTCAATTGTTGAAGTTAAAATATAAGTTTATTTTGGGAATTATTGTGCGTTTCTCTATATCCTTACGTGTTTCCTACGGCTCTCTTCTTAAGATATCAATATTAGCACTCTTAGCACTCTTAGAACAAAAAGGGGGGCATTCTACGACAGATGCAATGGGGTTCTCTGCCTCGAAGGTTAGGAGAAGAATGACAGACGGAGGGAAGAGTGCAGGCCGCTGGTGAGTGAAGGATTGCTGCGGAAGGATGCTCGAAGGGAAGGGGGGGGAGGGCTAGACAAGCCATTGAGGTAGTGACTGAGGTGGACGTCAGCGCAGTGGTTGAGGTCACGTTAAAAGGCTTCACGGCCCTATTTATATCCTTCAGTCCGAAAGAGAAGAAGGCAAATGGGGCACAGAGGAGGGGGGGAGGGAATAAGTCGCTTTCCCTACGCAAATTAGGCTGGTAAGTTAAAGAACTTCAGGCCAAAAATGGTAGCCTCGAAGCGGGTCGACTCTGCGATAAACACCGTAAACTATGATGAGAAAGGGAAGGCATGGGAATCCGAGGGCTTACCCTTTAAACTACCATCGGGAGAAGAATCTACTGAAAAGTAGATCAAAAAAGGAAGGGTAAAGTATATACAAAGGGAAATATACACAACAATTACATAGGGGACCTACTTGAAAGGTTAGCTCCTAGGTTGTCTTTTCCAGCTACTTGGCCCAAATTCAAGTAGAAGCACAGGCTCAAGAAGAGGGCCACGTATGTAAAGGCTATCGCGGAACCCGGCTCACACAGCCCCAAGGGAATACACATAGAAAATTTATAGAAGACCAGGGATCTAAAAGCCTACCAGAAATTCACAAGAATTTAGCAGGACGGTGCTAAATTACTAGGTATCCGCAAGGAGTTAAACAAATACACACAAAAAGTATTTACAGTATTATTTACAACAAATAAAAATGAAAAAAATTAGCTGTTAACAAAATATACGGGGATCATCAAAGAATAAGGAAGGTCACAAATGCTTATCACCATCGAACGACCACAAGTCGTTTTAACCAAAAAGATATTCGCACACAAAAAAATGGGTTCTATGGATAAATTGTTTAAAGCCGAAACGACACGCGCCGTTGAAGATGAAAATAGGTTTCGCTACTCTCGTGACAGGTGTTCTCGGAATAACCCCCCTGTCTTACGCCCCCTACCCGGAGGCCAAAAGTTACATGAATAACACCTAATTAATTTAAAGGGGACGTAAGAAGAAAGAGATACTCCAAAATACCTGATACCAGAGCAGCGAAGCAATAACTAACGTCGGGAACTCAGGCGAAGGAGGCTCGGCGACGATGAGGAAATTCGACCCAAGTCGTCAGAGGTGAATGCGATGGCGGTCTTCGGCGAGGAGAAACCCAGAGATTGCGATATCGTGGCGAAAGGCGACGAAATCACGGGGCACGATGAATCGAAGGCCCAACGATCCGATAGAAGGAATTCGCGATGACAGAATTCCCCAAAGAGGAGATGGCGAGTGACTAGGGGAGAACTTTCCCGTGCCCAGTGTGAAGCCCAGTGTGAACGGCTTCCCAAAGGAGACCACTTGCAAACTTAACTGGAATAGCACAATTCGATGCAGACGACAGAGGAGAAGCGACAACGCTGGCAGGAATCAATGGCAGAAAATCCTCACTGCACGAAGGAATCCAGTACGGGTCTCCAAATGAACGTCAAAGTAAGTGACGGACAACGATTCAGTGCAGCAATCAGGCAGAATTCTCGCTACAGAATAACTTCAAAGGGCTCACGGCCCTATTTATATCCTTCAGTCCAAAGGGGGAAAAGGGAAGCGAGGCACAAGGGGGAGGGGAAATGACTCGCTTCCTCTGCGCAAATTAGACTGGTAGATTGCAGAAGTTTAGGCCATAAATGGTAGCCTCGAAACGAGTCGACCTGTGATAAACATCATAAACTATGATGAGAAAGAGAAAGCATGGGAACCTGAGGACCTACCCTTTACACCCCCCCGGGACAAGAATCTACTGAAGAGTAGATCAAAAAAGGGTAAAGTATATACAAGGGGAAATATACACAATTACATATGGGACCTACTTAAAAGGTCAGCCCCTAGGTTGTCCTTTCCAGCGATGTGGACAACCCTAAACTTATAGGCCTGTAGGGCTAGAGCCCACCGAAGTAGTCTGTCGTTCTTGCCCTTTAATATTGACGGGTAGAGAAGAGGCTTGTGGTCGCACAAGCTGTGACCAATCCGAAGGGCATTCGACAGAAATCCATGAGGCCTAGATGTGTGGAAAAAGCAGTTAAAGGGCGGGCGTTTTCAGACAGCGGAACTTGATAGTAAGCCTTACACAGATCAAGTTCACTAAAGTATTTCGCACCAGAATTCTTATGGAGATCATCTTCCATGCTGCAGGTGGGTTCGGCGTGGAACACTGTAACCGAATTAAGCTGACGATATTCGATGGCCATCCTAACGAACCCTCGGATTTTCTCACCATGACAACAGTGAGAGGAGGAGGAGCGCTGAATGATCTCTTGCTAGAAGAGGGTCTCTATCTCCTTCTCAAAGGCAGGCCTAAGGTGAATGGGTACTGGATACCTTTTTGCCTGTATACGATCGGTGGTCGTCAAATTAATGTCATGGGAGAGGGTGGAGATACAACCGGGTTCATTAGAGAGAACAACCCGGTACCCACCCATGAGTTCCTGGAGTTGGGATAGCCGATCTGGTTGCAGTGTTCCAAACTCTGGGTGTTCAGACGAAGGAGAATCAATACTACCATCGGGTGTCAAAGGTAGAAGGAAGTTATTCGAGTCTCCTTCCGCGACGATGCTTAGTCCTTCCTTTCCAGGAACCATAAGTTCCTCCAGGGTAGAAGTTTCGTCTAGAACTTCCAATCGCTGCACCTGGGCCCTTCGATGATATTTTTTAAAAGTTAGCATGATAGAGACGGAGTCCACGAGGAACCTCGATGAGATAATCTACCTTACCCCGCCCTATACCGGCCATTCTAGACTACGAGAGTTTTTTTTTTTTTTTTAAGAGCTCATCTGGCGACTGCCTACTTGGGCATTAGTCGCCGTATTAAAACTGGCCTAGTTCTAGGCTACTTTAAAATAAAATTAAAGAAAAAAAAAACAACACCCCAAAAGGGGGAAAGGAAGCAAGCTGGTGCGTCGGGAAGAGGTCCCCCCGGCGCAGGAGCGTGCAACTAAAGGAAAAAAAACAAAACAAAACAAACAAAACAAACCTTGCTTAAATAATAGGGAGAAGGCCGGCCTCCCCCAAGAAGTCAACAAGTCCACAAGACAATGTGCACGAATCTGAACCGAGCACAAGGGACAGGCGGTAGCGACCCGCCCATCCCGGCACCGGGACAGGTATCGTGCGCGAAGATCACCCAGACTGGGACATTCGACAAGAATGTGCCGCACAGTCTGGGGGACGACGCAGTCGTTGCAATAAGGCGCAGGCGAGCGCTCCATCAAATAGCGATGCGTCATACGAGTGTTTCCGATTCGGAGACGGCAGAAAGCAACCTGAAGCCGCCGCGGCATTGGGGGATAGGTCCATGGGAACAGTCGCGGCGCAATGGCACGCAACTTTAAGTTCCCTTCAACCGTCTCCCATCTTCTTTGCCAAGCAGTCCGAAGAGCTGCCCGTATTCCTGCCATGTAGTCGGTGTGAGGAAGAGCGAAACGCTGGTCCGGTCGCAGAGTCCTCGCGGACTCTTTGGCGCCCTCATCGGCGTGCTCATTCCCCGCAATTCCTACATGTCCAGGAACCCAGCAGAAGATAATCTCGACATCTGCCCGGCTCGCCAAAACCGTGGCGTCACGGATATCGCGAACCAGGGGATGCGGAGATTCCAATGCCCCGAGAGCACTCAGGGCACTTTGTGAGTCGCTATAGATCAGAATCCGGTCTCAAAACCGGGCACGTCGCGTAATCTCCCGTACCGAGTGGTGTATTGCCACCAGCTCGGCCGTGAAGACAGACGCAGCGCCTGGTAGAGCCCCGCTGACTTCAAACAGAGGGGATACGGCGTGGAAGCCGACCCCCTCTTGGGACTTGGAGCCATCCGTATACACTGGCACGGTTCCAGCGTGACACGATGTGCGCCCCAAAAAGGTCGAACGCAATACTCCCGGCGCAGTACCAGCTTTGGGAGCAGAGGCGTGGCGACAAATAGCCAAATGTGGTACCCTCCAGGGTGATGTCCTGGGCAGAACCAGGGGCGCCACAAGCCCGAGAGCTATATCTAGCTATCGAAGGAGTTTCCTGGCCTTAAAGCCAAAGGGCTTAGGGTATGACTGGCGTCTCTCGGCGGCATAGGCACCATCGAGATCAGCTGCGGATGCAGTGAGGGCTGTGGGCGACTGAGGGAGGCGCCGGGCTCGCGCGTACAGGCGGGGGATGCACTGCACGCGGCGCAGAGCGAGTGGCATCTCCCCAGCATCGACCAACAGGCTCTCACTGAACGAAGTGCAGAAGGCACCGGTCGCAAGGCGAAGGCCGGTGTGGTGGATCGAATCCACCTTCCGCAATAAACGCTCGGCTGCGGATGCATAAAACTCGCATCCGTAGTCGAGCTTCAAACGAACAAAGGATCGATCAAAAAGTTGGGCAGTAGCCCTATCAGCGACCCAAGCGCTGAACGTCACGGAACGGAGAATGTCCATGGTGCGGGTAAAGAGACCCTAAGGCTGCGAATATGAGCCTCCCAGGTGAGGCGTCGGTCGAATACAAGACCAAGGAAACGGTGCGACTCAACCACATCCAGGCGCACCCCATTAAGAAACAAATCTGGGTCAGGGTGAAGCCGTGGATGGCGGCACAAGTGCACCACCTTAGTCTTGGCCAAAGAAAACCGAAACCTGTGCGCTTCGGCATAGCGAGAGACGCGGTTCAATGCCTGTTGGAGTCGACGCTCCAGAGTTGGCATCTGGGCCGCGCCAAAAGAGATCGAAAGGTCGTCCACGTATAGCGTAGCGAGAACATCTTCCGGCAGCACCGAGGTGATGCCGTTGATGCTCAGGGCAAAGAGTGTGACACTGAGGACACTTTCCTGCGGGACACCCTCTTTCTACTCCTTTGGGCCGGAGAGGGCTTTCCCCACCCGTACGCGGAATCGACGATCTCGCAAAAATTCAGATATAAACATTGGGAGGCGTCCCCTCGCCCTTATCGTGTGGAGAGTCTCCATGATACCGTATCGCCAAGCGGTATCATAGGCCTTCTCCAGATCGAAAAAGACCGTGGCGTAGTGCTGTCTACGAAGGAAAGCCTCGCAGACGGCATTTTCCAGTCGGAGCAGAGCATCCGACGTGGAGTGGAACTTGCGGAAGCCGCTTTGTGTGGAAGACAGATGGCCTCCATTGTCCAGAAAAAAGGCTAATCTAACATTTACCAATTTCTCCATCAACTTGCACACGCAAGAGGTTAGAGAGATTGGGCGGAAACCGGTCGGAGTAGAGTGATCTCTCCCCGGCTTGCGAAAGGCGAGCACAGTAGCGATTCGCCAGGAGTCTGGGAGAAGACCTTCCACCCAGATCCTGTTGAACAAATCTAAAAGAAAGGCCATGCCTCGCTCACCCAGGTGTCGAAGCATGGCGTACGGGACATCGTCCGGACCATGGGCGGTGTCCGCGCACGAAGCGAGAGCGGAACGCAACTCACTCACGGTAAACTTGTCGGTGAAGGGTTCTCCGCCTCTGGAGGTAAAGTCCAGCCGGCGGCCTTCCGCGACATCACGACGTGCATTGAATGCTGGCGGAGCAGCATCACGGCTAGAGAATGCGGAAAAAGCGGTCGCTAAGGATTGCGCCACGGACGCTGGGTCCGAGATTGCGGTCCCATTCTCCTGGAGAACGGGAGGGGGGGTCCTGCGAGAACTTGCCCCGAATCCTTTTGACTCGCTTCCACACCTCAGCTAAAGGGGTCTTCCCGTTAAGTGAAGACACGTATGCCCGCCAAGAAGAGTGGCGGGCGTGCTTCGAAATATACCGGAACCTAGCCCTAGCCCGACGAAATTCAGCGGCAGTGAAATCGTTCGGGCGACGCTTATAGCGCATGTAGGCATAACGCTTCTGTTTGAGGGCCGTCTCACACTCAGCCGACCACCAAGGAAGCGGTCGGCGTGCAAAACGGCCAGACGTCCTAGGAATAGTAGTCAGGCCCACAGGGATAAGGTTGCCGGAGAAGAACTCAACGGCCTCATCTACCGACCTAAACTCCTCGACTGAGATAGAGAATTCAGTCATTTCCTGAAATGCAGGCCACCGCCACCGCGCCCGCGCCAAGCACCACCGAGGTAGTCTCTCAGGCGGCAGTTGCCCTGAAAATGATATTTGAATGGGAAAGTGATCACTACCATGGAGGTCATCGACCACCCCCCAATCAAAATCAGGCTGTGCATCCGAAGAGCACAAAGATAGGTGAAGGCAAGAAAATGAAGCGGTTCTCGGACAGTGATGCGTAAACTCATCCACGTTTAGGACACCCATCTCAAGCTCTTCGATCAGATCGGCAAGGACTTGTCCCCTGGGATTTATGGAGTAATCTCCCCAGAGAGGATGCCTGCCGTTCAGATCTCCAAGCAAGAGATAGGGCCTCGGCAACCGTGCCACGACGCGGCGGCAGTCCCCCGCGTCGAAGTCAGCTGACGGTGGAATGTACGCAGAAATGATAGTATACCTCCTATCCAGGTGCAGCTGCACAGCCACTGCCTGAAAGGAGGTATCTAAAGAGAAAGGAAGAACGGAGACATCATGCCGGGTGTAAACCGCGCATCCCCCAGCCCGGCTATCCCGCCGTGGTGGGGTCGCAAGACCCTTATACCCCGAGAGGGCAGGCAGGGGGCACGCGCCTAGCATGGTCTCCTGCAAAAAGATAGCTAACGGGGAACGGGACGAGACGAGCCTCCGCAGCTCCTCCCAGTTGGCCCGGAGTCCACGGCAATTCCATTGAAAGAATATGCCCTCCAGGCCTAGCTCGGAGGAGACGCGGGGGCCCTCCTCGAACTGAAGACCCTCACTGGAATGGCCATACGCTTCTCGGGGGCAGAACCCCGGGCGCTGTTGGCCGGACAAAGCACTGAAGGCGGTTCGCCTTCGAGGACTTATTGGGGGAGGTTGGGCTCGCCATGCGGGTCTTTTCCTCCCTTCGCCTCGAAACCTTAGGCGGGCGTTGTGGCTTCGGAGGCGGAGGGCCTTCTTTTCGAGGAACCTCCGTCTCCGAGCCACTCGCTCCACCTCGGGGCGTGGGCGAAGGAGCCGAAGCTCCCTTGTTGCTGTTCTCCTTTCGGGGGACAGCGTTAGGAACCCTGGAAGATGGCCTAGCGCCCATCTTCAAGGGGGTTGCCTACTGTCAGTCTAACGACTCTGTGGAGGCGCGTGGCCGTTTCGCCTTACGGGAACGGTCACGCTGGGGGAAGAGGGGGAAGCCCTGGTTTTAGCCGGGGCTGGGTGTGAACCCTTTTTGCCGCCAGCTTTACAAGGGGAACGCCCGGGTGTAGTAGAGCCCGCAGAAGGGCTCCGAATGGGCGCGGAAACAACCATGCTCGTTGGCCTGGATGGGCCAGGAGCAGAGGGTGCTTTTCTAACTATTGAGGCATATGACGTCCCAGGCAGAGCTGGGCGCGCCAGGACCAAGTCCTTAGCCTCGCGGAATGAGAGTCGATCCTGGGCCTGAACGGCCAGGATTTCTTTCTCAAGGAGATATGCACCACATTGCTTCGAAGAAGCAGGGTGCGGCTCTCCGCAATTGACACACTTGGCCACACACGATTTGGACTTATCGTGTGCGACCTTGGAGCAATTTACACAGACTTCGGGTGACCCCGATTTTGCACGTCTACATGATCGATTCGTATGGCCGAAGCGGTGACAGTAATAGCACCGCCGCGGCAGTGGCACGAATGCCTTCACGCGGTAGCGGTACCAACCGGCACGCACCGACTCAGGGAGCTTGTCACAGTCGAACGTGACGAAGAGTGTAGGGGTGGGTCTCGAAGCCCCTCCCTGTTTTCTCATCACACGTTCGACCTTGACCGCCCCATGGTCGGCCAGCTCTAGGGTGATGTCCTCAATGGAGTAGTCAACGAGTTCCCTCGCATAAACTACCCTTTCACAAAGTTCATGGTAGAGTGCGGCGTCACACTCACCGGGGTGCCATGAAGTGTCCGAAGAGCACTTATCTTGGCCGCCTCGGCATGATTCGCCGCATTCGCCAGAAGGCTCCCGTCCGAGAAACGGGTTACCTTTGGCTCTCTACCAATTGTTCTAGCTAATCCTCTCCTCTGATGGATCATGTTGCCCTTGGACAACATGGTGCCATCAGTGGAGCGAATAACGAGGAAGCGTTTGAAGTCAGCGGGCTCGAAAACGCCAGGTAACCTCTGAATGAGGGGCCCCGATGTTATCGAGGCTCCGCCCTGTGCACTCTTGGTGTTAGTCTTAGTCAGGGGCTCCGCACACGAGGGGGTAGAGGGGCCGGATGTGCCGATCTTGGCTTGGTCGCCTACCAAAGTGGTAGCAGACCCATCCGTCCCCGCAGCCCCCGCGGATGGAGAGGAGCCCCGAGTCTTCTTCGTCTTTTTAATCTTTTTCTTTTTTGGAGAGGAGGGCGGGGAATGAACCCGCTTCTCACCTCCGCCGGCAGAAACCCCCTTCCTAGATGGACCGGCCTCAGCCAGGTCCCTCTCCGAAATGGAGAAGGTCCTGGTAGTCGTAGGGGCACCTGTCGGAGGAGATCCCTCCCCTCCTTTTACTGCCTCGGAGCCCTCGGCCGTTTGAGGGGGACTTTGCATAGGGGCGGATTCGGGTTCGGTGCTTGGCGCCGAGCCCGGATTCCCCCCCATGGAAGGCCCTATCGTCTGAGGCTGGGTCTCCTCAAGGACCATGTCTATCACAGGAAGGGCCTCTAGTTGGCCATCCCCTCCCAGGACATCGCAGGTCCCCTTGGCAGCGTCATGAGTCTTTTGTGGGGAAGCACAGGCCTTGACCCCAGCAAGGTTTAAAATTCTTGCCAGCAGGTCTTTTGAGGGAAGCGACCGAAGGGGCCTGGCTTCCCTCTCCCCCCTAAGGGGGTGTGCCCTACCGAGCCACTTGCACGAGGGGCGGTCGGCAATGGGCTGCCTGCTGGCTTTCTTGGCAGTCCCCTTAGAAAGCAAAGGAGGGCCTGCTGCTGGAGATAGGGAGGTGCCCGAAAACACCTCCAGAGAAGGGGGTGAGGGGGAGTACCCTACACCCGTAGGCGTAGGAGAGGAGTAAGCCTTCTCCTTGGTTAAAGAATTATGGAAGGTCCCTTGTGCAAGCACAAGGGGGAGGACCTCCATTTTCTTGGTGGAGCGGCCCTCGGGCAGCTCCGTTGATTTTATTGGGGAAGTTGGGGGTTGGGTTTTTTGTGTTTTTTTTTGTCATACATGGGCATGGTGACCCTCTTTTTAATACGGGACGCAATAGCTCATCACCTTTCGCAGTTGCCTGCACTGCGAGAGGTGCTTACAAGCCCGGCAGAGCCAGGCGCCGCCATTCGGGACCACCCCTCCCGACTGATGGCCTGGCAGTCCATCGGCATGGCGGCTCCACCTTGGACACGGCGTAAAATTGATAGAATGTGAAGAGGAGAGGAGAGGAAAGGGAAGGTGAGGAAGGTATGGGTGGGGATGAAGCAGGTTGTTAAAAAAAACCATCCCGAACCGGAGCTCAGGGGTTAGGGAACAATGTCCCCTCTCCCATCAGCCCTGATCCGGGGTGGTTGGCTTGAGAAGAAGGTCAGCATCTACCCTGTGAAATTAGAGTCTGACCAGAGAAAGTTGTGGGAGAGGTTGTATGAAAAGCGACGAGGTAGGGGAGAAATCGGGCTATCTGAAGGAAGGAAGAGAGGCTAAGCTGGGGCCGGACGGAGCGCTGGATCCCGTCAGCACGGCGGCCAGGATGGCAAATCGCCGCGTCCCTTACGGGGTAGGCTACGAAAAGTTTACTGGTGTCACTAAGCAGGAGCACGAGAACTTCATCGCCCGGTTTGAATTGCCGGTCCTGTAAAATAAGTCTTGTACCGGGAGCTGCTGACTTCGGCATGTTGGGCATTAATTCTAGAACATTCGGCCAACTTTTCCTGCTGCTCGATGACGTACTGAAAGCTGGTCCGGTCGTCGTCCTGCAGGGTTGGATCTTCCCACAGATCTCAGAGAACGGTTAGTGGGTCACATAACAACTCAACGGCCGAAAACCCAGTTTGGTCACTCGGAAGTTCCCTGAGGGCAAATAGGGTTGGAATGAGGTGCCTGTGTCACTCTCGAGGCTTTTCCGAACACAACTTACGGAGAATAGCCTTCAAAGGAGCATGAGGTCTCTCGATCCTTTCGTTTTCACTTAAGGTTGGATGTAAATTGAGTCCCACGGTCGGATAGAATTTCCCCGAGGGATTCCTACTCTAGAAAAGATCGTTAGAAGGCTTCGGCGATGGACACAATCAATATCCTTCAAGGGCACAGCCTCTGGAAACCATGTGGCAAATTCAATTAGGGCAAGGATGAACCTGTGACCGTAAGAAGATGGGGGAGAAAGAGGTCCCACCAAATCAACAGCGATTTGGGCGAAAGGCCCAGTCACGATGGGCATTGGCTGAAGAGGCACCGGTCGCACACGTCCTTTGGCCGAGAAGCGTTGGCACTTATCACATGAACGGTGGAAAGCACGAATTCACACCCAATTCCAGGCCAATAGAATTGATCTGTGACCTTGAATTCGGTCTTCCTGTGGGAAAAGTTGCCAGCCAACGAGTTCTCATGAACAACTGAGAGGATGACCGGGCGACACTCACGGGGAGAAACCAAAGTTAACTTGCCTACCTTATGGGGATGGTCAGATATTAAACATTTCCGATAAAGGAGGCCGTCAACCTTGAGGAACTGGTAACTAGGCCCGTTTCTAACTCGCTACATCTCCCCTGAGGTGGCTTTAGCTCGAACAGCAGAGAGGGTTCCACAGGAAGTCTGCAGGCGACAGAAGTCGTCAGGCGTCACAGAAAGGGGCTGGAGAGCAGGCAGAGCTGAGGGGTGAATTCGTTTCATCTTTCCTGCCATAGTCTGGGCAGCACGAACATGGCTGAGTTTAGGTGCTGAGGGAGTTCCGGTGATAATGAAAGAAGTTCTCGGTGGAGTAAGGCTTGCAGATGACTGATGTGGAGCTGGAGAAGGTAAGAATTTAGAAGCATCAAGGTCCCTAACTCCCGGAATGTTTCCAACCAGCACACTAGCTAATTTAATTGGTGCTCTAATGACGTCCGTCCATCCTTCGAAGAAAGGGAACGAAGGTAGCAGGATACGAGGAGAAATGAGTCAACTCGTCCCAAGTAGTCGGCCATGAAGACTTTCTTGCAGGCAGTGACGTTATTGTCTGGCAAGGCATCCTCAGAGACGACTACGCAAAGGGAACCAGTGTCTCTGATAATGATCGAAATCCAGGACCCGTTAATAATACCAGAAGCCTGGAAATGAGGGACACTTCCGTCGGAAATACAGAATCCCACCTTAAAGGGTTTCGACGAAGACGAGCCACCCTTGAAGGCATAGGGGTTCATTGGGCACTGGGAACGAATGTGGCCAACCTCACCGCAGCCATGACACGTCAGGGTAGAGGAGGAATTCTGTGAGGTGCTCTTAGCGGTGGAAAAAGTTGTCTTTCCCTTCGAAGACGGGTTGGAAAGGACGCACGACCTTTTGAGATGAGAGCTAGAAGTTCTAGAAAGAATGGGGTGAGCAGAAGTCCAATTATCCGCCAGCTGGATTGCTTCCGATAGAATAGAGGGTCGTCGTTCCTTGATGAAGGCGCGTAGGTCAGAATGGAGGGAAGAAAGAAATTGGTCCAAGATCATAAATTCCTTGAGCCCATCAAAAGTGTTACCGACGCTGGGGGCTTCGAGCCATGCCTGAAATAATCGGGCTAAGTGAAATAATAATTGCTGAAAGGTTTTTCCCCAGGGAAACCTTAGCGTTAAGAAACTCTGTATGGTAGCCGTCCGGAGTTTTATTGAAGCCGGTAAAAAGGGGCTCTCTTGAAAAGGTTGTAGTCCCTGGTGACATCCATTGGCAGAGAGGTATATAATTCAGCAGCCTTACCGGTGACTAAACTACCTAACTTCACGGCGTAGCTCTCGGGGTTCACTTCGAGCAATTCAGCAACCCTCTCGAAGCGGTTGAAGTAGGAAGTGATGTCCTCGCCATCCTGTAACAGGAGAAGTTTAGGTCGACTCACCGGATCAGTAAACTGAAAAGAAGCTGGCCTCTGGGAGGCGGAGATTCGAGCTAATTCAATCTCTTTCTCTGCTTCGATCTTAGCAAATTGAAGCTGTCTATCTTCCTCCTCTTTTTTAAGCCTGGACTTTACGTTCTTCCCTTTTTGCTTGGCGGTCCATTTCACGTTCCTCACGTTCAAACGCTTGTGGCTGGAGGACATACTGAGCAATTTCATTACCAGTGAAGCCCAGCTCCATTGCCTGGTCCTTAAGCTCTTTAATGTGGGACAATGACAGAAAACCCGAGTCAGAAAAAAAAATTAAAAGTTAAATTGATAATGAGTTATACGAATATGTTACAAACCCCAAAATAAGTGGACAGGTTAACTCGGCAAAGAAGAAAACACGAGCGTTATGAATATCAAACGCAAAAAAATGTAATGACACGCAAGATTTAACTAAACAGACAAAAGAATGTTAAATAAAAGAGGGCAAAAATAATTTTTAAAAAAGGTTAAACACAAGATGGGGACCACACAAATCACACACACAAGAGGTAATAAACAAACCTCTTTAAAAAAAATGATGCTCAAAGTAGCCAAATGTAAGTAGTATAAAGATGAACACAAGAAAAATAAACCGTGAATAAGAGGCGTATAACAAGCCTCAAAAGACACCCCTGCAAGTGTCAACAGATTAATAAATTAATACAAACAAACAACGGCTAAGCAGAGCCGTGAAAATTGAGGCAAAGGCAAACTTCGGTAGCGCAAGGGATAACAAAATCCTATGCACGGTAGGAATTCACTTACGGGCCACAGACAGTGAATGCGCGCTCGAGGTGACTTAAACACCCAGGCGGATAAGCACCACAACCTAACCTGACAACTTAAACTGGAAAAAACAAATACTGGCCAACTCTAATCCTGGCAAGGTCGCCACGTATGTAAAGGCTATCGCAGAACCGAGTTCACACGGCTCCAAGGAAATACACACAGAAAATTTATAGAAGACCATGAATCTAAAGGCCTACCAGAAATTCACCAGAATTAATAAGGACGGTGCTTAATTATGAGGAATCCGCCAGAGGTTAAATAAACACACACAAAAAGTATTTGCAGTATTATTTAGAACAAAATTAAAATGAAATAAATTAACTGTTAACAAAATATACGGGGGTCATCAAACAATAAGGAAAGTCACAAATGCTTATCACCATCAAACGACCACAAGTCGTTTTAACCAAAAAGATATTCGCACACAAAAAAATGGGTTCTATGGATAAATTGTTTAAAGCCGAAACGACACGCGCCGTTGAAGATGAAAATAGGCTTCGCTACTCTAGTGACAGGTGTTACCGGAATAACCATGTCTTACGTCCCTTACCCGAGGGCCCAAAGTTACATGAATAACACCTAATTAATTTAAAGGGGACGTGAGAAGAAAGAGATACTCCAAAATACCTGATACCAGAGCAGTGAAGCAATAACCCACGTCGGGAACCCAAGCGAAGGAGGCTCGGCGACGATGAGGGAATTCGACCCAAGTCGTCAGGGGTGGATGCGATGGCGGTCTTTGGCGAGGAGAAAGAAACCCACAGACGGCAAAATTGTGGCGAAAGGCGACGAAACCACGGGGCACGTTGATTCGAAGGCCTAAAGAGTAGATGGCTAGGTGACTAGGGGAGAGCTTTCACGTGCCCAGTGTGAACGGCTTCCCAAAGGAGGACACATACAAACGTAACTGGAAGAGCACAATTCGATGCAGCCGACAGAGGGGCAGCGACGATGTTAGCAGGAATCAATGGCAGAAAATCCTCACTGCACGAAGGAATCCAGTACGGGTCTCCAAATGAACGTCAAAGTAAGTGACGGACAACAATTCAGCGCAGCAATCAGGCAGAATTCTCGCTACAGAATAACTTCAAATTCATTCATTCATTTTGTGTATAGAAAGAACAGAGAGGGACTGCCGTAATACGGCAGACGGGTAGTCAGAGAGGAGCGTTGCGGAAAATAATTAAGAAAGGGACAGCGAGAGTAGATAGGTCGGTGGCTATACACCGAAGCGAGGTGTTGTAGTGAGGGTGTGGGTTATGAGGTAATTGACTGGGCGAGAGATGGGGGGCAAGTCAGGGGGGGAGGCTTACAGTCCATCCGGAAACGCGTTATTCATGATGCCTTATTGGGTTATGCGAAGAATGGTACGGGTGGCAGGTGTTCGTGGGCCGCGGGATATCGCGGCGCCATCGCGTACCTTCTTACATGTAGCGAGGTGTAAAGTGGGTCTGTTGTGAGTTTTCCAAGTTGTTTTGTAAGTCTGGTGTGAGCGTAGGTGTTGAGGGGAGTTAGTTTGTTGTTGTTGTGTAGTGCGTCCATTCTCGAGTACAGCGGCGAACGGCAAGCGCGCTTCAGAGCAGAGTTCTGAATGCGCTGAGCCTTTCGCTTCCAGGTGTCACTCGAGGCTACGAGTGACAGTGGGGCGTACGTGAGAATGGGACGCACGAGTGCTTTATATAGGTGTAGTTTTAGTTTCTTGCTCGCTGAGTAGAACCTACTCAGCGATGTGTTTGTACGTGAGGCTCTTGCTTGTATTATGTTCTGGTGTAGGTTGAACCTGAGGGATTTGTCGAATGTTACCCCCAGGATTTTGGTGCACTGTGTATATGCGAGCCTTGTTGGGTTTTGGTGGATCATGTTTGGTGTGTGTGAGTAGATTTGTAGGTTGTGCATGAAGTGATCTCTAGCGCCGTAGAGTGTCATCTGTGTCTTCTGAGGATTCGTGGCGATCAGCCATTTGTCCTCGTAGTCTGTCTTCTCGTCAAGTATTCTTTGTGCATGGAGCGCGATTTCTTCGGGGGCCCGACCGCTGACGAGAATGGTCTCGTCGTCGGCGTAGGCCACTATGTAGGTGTGAACGCAGTTTTCTGGTGGGCGTGGGGTGTCGTTTGTGAACATGATGTAGAGTGTGGGTGCCAGAACGCTACCTTGGGGAACGCCTGAGCGTGGTGTGAAGGGTCTTGATAGGGTGTTGTTATATCTTATGTGGCATCGCCGTCCAGTGAGGTAGTGTGAGAGGAGCCTTCTGGTGCAGAGAGGTAACTCCGTGTTGTTGGCGAGTTTCCAACGGAGTCCCTCGTGCCACACCTTGTCAAAGGCCTTCTCCACGTCCTTACTGACGGAGAGAGTCTTTTGGTGTATCTGTCGTTTCTTTTGTATTCTGTCGTGTACGATGGTCACGGCCGCCTGAGTGGATCTGCCTCTCCTGAACCCGTATTGATGGGGGGAGAACCAGTCCCTCTCTTCCAGGAACTCCCGTAGGCGGCAGTTGACCATACGTTCGAGTATTTTGCCTAGGTGCTCTAATAGAGCAATAGGCCTGTAATTGTTTGGGTGTTTTGGGTCTTTGTGTTGTTTATGAAGGAGTATATTGTGAGACTTTGAATGTTTTGGGAAAGTGGCCTGAGGCTAGAGAGGCATTGAATAGGTGTGTGAGTGTGGGGTATATGTCTGCGGGGAGGTTATGTATCAGTGTGGCCGGTAGGCCGGAGGGGCCGGGGGCGCGTTTTGGTGTCGATTTTATGTAGTGTTTTGTTTCCTCGACGGTGATTGGAGTGGTAAGTGTAGACGTGTAGTCGAGCACCTCCATGCGTATCAGGGGGGCAGGCCTCAGCTCGTGAGCATGAGTCCGGCACCATTCCTGAATGTCTTGGAAGTGCTCCTGCGCATGTGGTTTTGGTGGGTTGTGGGTGTGTACTGTGTCCCAGTGGGACCTGAATGCGTCGAGGATGTCATTGGTGTCTGTGAGTGTGTGGTTGTTTATTTTTAGTGTTATTGGTTTGTGTGGTTCCGTACCCAGCATCCTTTTCACGTGCCGCCAGAAGAAGGAAGGGTCCATGCAGCGGGTGTCGTCCGCAATGCGGACGACCTCACGCCACTGCCGGTTCCTATCTAGCTGCACGCATTGAAGGATGCGGGCACGTAGCTGGTTGATGTTCTGTTGTCGTGGGCCTCTGGTGTAGTGGTTGTTGTACTGTGTGATAAGTCTCTGTGTGTGTATTGAAAAGGTGAAGTGTTTTAGGCAGGTGTAGTTTTTGTGTGGTGAGTGTAGGTTACGTGCGGTGGTGATGGTGTCTAACAGTGAGCACCAGTGGTGGTCTATTTGTCCTGGATTGGTGTTCTCCAGGTCGAGGTTGTGTGGTGTGTTTGTGGATATGTGGCTTCTAAATTCCGCCCAGTTTGTATTCTTGTAGTCGTATAGAGGTGATGTGGGGATGAGTATGGGGGATGTGGATATGAGAAGGCATATCGGTATGTGGTCTGATAGTACGTGGGGACCGGGTGCAATGTGTGTGTAGAAACGTGTGGCATGGTCGTTACGAAAGACCACATCCGGGGATGTGGTGCCTCCGTGCGTGCCAAAGAACGTGGGGAAGGCAGGGCCGATGTGCTCGCAGCGGTGACGCTGCAAGGCACCGGCCAAGTAACTGCCCGCATCGTTCGTGTTGTTAGAAAGATAACTTCAAAGGGCTCACGGCCCCATTTATATCCTTCAGCCCGAAGGGGCAAAGGGAAGTGGGGCACAAAGGGGGATGGGAAATGAGTCGCTTTCCCTGCACAAATTAGACTGGTAGATTGCAGAAGTTTAGGCCAAAAATGGTAGCCTCGAAACGAGTCGACCTGCGATGAACACCATAAACTATGATAAGAGAGGGAAAGCATGGGAATCCGAGGGCCTACACTTTACATATATGTATATATATATATATATATATATATATATATATATATATATATATATATATATATATATGTATGTATATATATATATATATATATATATATATATATATATATATATATATATATATATATATATATATATATATATATATATATATATATATATATATATATATATATATATATTCATCGTAACAAGTTTTGTTAAAAGCTACTGCTAATTTTGTGTTTGATTCTTTTTTCACATCTTTCAATTTGTCTTATATTTGCCTTTATGTCTGGATTGAGTCCAAGTATAAGTTCTCCAAAGTTCATTATAGCACGAATTAGAAATTATAGCGAGGGAATAAAAGATTCCCTAGGTAAAAAACACTTTATTTATCTGATGCGTTTCATTACAACTCGTAGCATCTTCATGGATACAATAAAATACAAGAGAAAATTATAAGAATTGTTTTATATATCATAGATAGACGATAAACGTACAGACGAACATAGAAGTCATTCAGGTAGGGTGCAGTGGCAATCTCCTTGGCAGGGTGGGACACGTCAAGAGCGCAGGTAGAAGATTAAATTTTCGTTCGTATCCAAATAGATAAATGACCTGGATACCTGAGATTAGCTCTCTCGTGCGTTTCTATTCCGATTCTTGTTGCTAGGTAGTATTCCATTTGAATTGAATTGAATATTAATTTTTGGTTGTTTTTCTTGTATGTGAATGGCTTCTGGAAATAGTAATTGTTGCCGATCAGGTGCGGAGTCGATAATTTTAGTGTTCTCTTTTAACATTTTTCTGCTGAGAATTATTGCATAATTTGGCTGGTATAGTTTTTGGGGGTGCCGCCATTCGTCAGGTGGTAGGTCATTCTTCGTGATAATTTTGTTTCAGTCATACCAATATATGAGTCGGGGAGGAGCTTGCAGTATCCTAGGTTGCATTTATACTCATATATTACATGGGTTCTTGCTTAGGTTCAGGTTTCAGCCTCATTTTGTTTTTCATGATGGGGGTGGTGGTTCGTCTAGTTTGATAGTATATAGTAAGCTATATATTTTGTTCAGTATTCGTAGGTATATATATATATATATATATATATATATATATATATATATATATATATATATATATATATATATATATATATATATATATATATATATATATATATATATATATATATAAAGAAGAAGGAGCAAATGCAAGTTCTGCGGGTGATAACAACCACCACAGGGCTTTCGCCATATTTATTTTCTGCCTTTCAAAACAATTTTGAAGACAGAAATAAAGGTGCAGAAACCTTGCATTGCAGACTATATTACAATATAGTACAAGAAAGTGAAATTTGACCCGAATGAGCAATGAGACAAGAAACAGGAGTTGTTTTTTTTAGAGGTAAGAGAAAGGGACATTAGAAGAAGACTAGAATCATAGAGAGCAGAGGGCGTCACAATGAAGGCAATCCTTTACCGAGAAGACAGAGATAACGCCAGGGGAAAAAAGTTTGAAATTCCTGGCCGGGACTCGAACCCGGGTCTGCTTCTAATGTCTTCTTCTAATGTCCCTTTCTCTTACCTCTAAAAAAACTCCTGTTTCTTGTCTCATTGCTCATTCGCGTCAAATTTCACTTTCTTGTACTATATTGTAATATAGTCTGCAATGCAAGGTTTCTGCACCTTTATTTCTGTCTTCAAAATTGTTTTGAAAGGCAGAAAATAAATATGGCGAAAGCACTGTGGTGGTTGTTATCACCCGCAGAACTTGCACTTGCTCCTTCTTCTTTGTATGTGACTTGGGGATGAGCCTTTTAATTGTGAGCGGGTAAGAAGATGTGGTATAAAAATTCCTTGGAGGTTCCTAGCTTAGAGAGATACTGGGTTTGATGGGGTAACGCTTTGGGCGAAGTAGAGTCACTGTGCTTGGTAGCTCAGCGGTAGAGCATCTGACCGGCAATCAGCAGACCCGGGTTCGAGTCCCGGCCAGGAATTTCAAACTTTTTTTTTCCCTGGCGTTATCTCTGTCTTCTCGGTAAAGGATTGCCTTCATTGTGCCGCCCTCTGCTCTCTATGATTCTAGTCTTCTTCTAATGTCCCTTTCTCTTACCTCTAAAAAAAACAACTCCTGTTTCTTGTCTCATTGCTCATTCGGGTCAAATTTCACTTTCTTGTACTATATATATATATATATATATATATATATATATATATGTATAAATAACAATTGCTTTATTTCACAATCAGGAAATCAATGTAAAAGTTTTTTACAACTATTACAGGGTCGCCCCCCCAAAACGAGCCCCAAATTTCGATAGGCCTCATTTCTTAATTTTCTGCAAGGATCAATGAAACTTTAGTGATAACTAGTTTATTGTGTTTAAAAACATCGTCTCAAAGCATGAGAGTCTTTGGACTTTTCTTCTTTATTCTAGAGCACGGGTTCGAGATGACCTCCATTTAGCTCTGTGCATTTCTTGAGGCGCAGCACAAAGTTGTCCATGACGTACTTACAAACCGACCGACTAATGGCTATGATCTCCTCCCTGGTGGCTTCCTTGAGTTTCGTGATGGTCCTGTGTCTCGCTGCGTACACTCTGTCTTTAAGGTAGCCCCAGAGAAAGAAATCTGGGGGCTAAGGTCTGGGCTGTGAGGTGCCCACTCAAAATCAGTCTTGAGACTGATCACACGGCTACCAAAGTTCCCTTTCAGCCAATCTCTGGACAAGTTTGAAGTGTGAGAGCTTGCTCCATCTTGCTGGAATCAAAACTTCCCCATAAGCGACGGGAACAGGGTCTGCAGCTCCCTCTTGAAGGTTTTGAGGACCTTAACATACCGCTCCTTGGTGACTGTCACTGTCGCGCCAGATCTTCAAAGAATAATAGTCCGATGATGCCTCTGGCTGAGATTGCAGTCCATACCGTGCACTTAGAGGAGTGTAGGGTCTTGGTACCTACCACATTTAGTCTGTAGGTCCCCCAGAAGAAACATGTCTTCGAGTTTACCTTTCCTTTAAGATGGAAGTGAGCTTCATCTGGGGTCCAAACGAGGTTAAGGAAAGTTGGGGTCTCCTGAATCTTCTCCAGTATCTTGACTGTCATAGCCTTTTTCTGCTCTTTGTATGAAGGCTGTAAGGGTCTGCTTCGTCTGTATTATGTATGGATAGGCCTTTACATCCATTACTAGCACTCTCCTGCAAGTCTCACGGGATATACCGAGGGACTGACTTTGCTTGCGCACAGAGCGTTTTGGACTCTGCTGAACTGACTCTCTCACGCTCTCGACCAGCTCAGCTGTACGCTTCCTGGGGCGTCCTGAATGGCTTGGGCGACTGTCACTGGATGCATTAAGGTTCTTCACTGTCCCATAGTTCTCGAAGTGGTACATCCAGTCCTGAATTCTACTCTTGGAGGGGGCTTTTTCACATTCGAACTGATGCACAAAAGTGTCCTGCACTTTCTTGAACGAGCCTGTCTTGTAATAATGTTTGACGCAGTATATTCTTTGCCGGAGCTTCCATTGAGATCTAATTGTGTTCACAAGCGTTGCTTCTGTCATGTCCTGCAAAAAAGTAAGGGTGATTAGTGAATGAATGAAGGATATATCACAAAAAGTGTGTGCAGGCCCGTTTTTTGGGGGGTGACCCGGTATAAACATAATCTCAACCATTAAAAATTATGAATTATTAAAAAAATGCCATGCATCACATTTTAAATATATGTTTGTAGTTATATTAATTTTTTTACCCAAGGCTTCTAAAATATCAACCAGATGTTGGGCTATGGGGTGATTTAAGCAAAGATGACCTTGTATACTGGGGAGAAAAAGGTCCGTCAGAGTGTCATTACTCAAATGGTTAATTTGAAAGGTCAAAGTGTTTTTTTGCAAACCAATACAGATATTGTTCAAAGAGCTTGTTCTATCCCAAACGGGTTAATGGTGGAAATACTGCAGAGAATTGTTAGTATATTCACCAGGAATTGTTCGTATATACTGTTTTGTGAGCAAACTTTTCAAAATTCTTCTACACTATTATCATCAAATGGATTTTGTGATTGACGCAACACCTATTTAGTTGAAAACTCTGTAGACCATAGAATAGCTTCAGTAACATATCTTACAAGAAATCGTGACTAAAAAATTGACTTACCAACTAACAGAACAGATAAATAATAAACGGCAGTACGCGAAACATGTTCTTGAACGAGTTGTGACAGTCATAATTACTCTGGCAGAGCGCGGTTTACTTTTTAGAGGAGATGAGGAAATATTTGGTTCTCCTCACAATGGTAATTACCTTGAGGAAATATTTGGTTCTCCTCACAATGGTAATTACCTTGAATTACTTGAACTTATTGCGAAATTTGATCCTTTTCTAGCAAACCGCTTATATAAAATAATTTGGGAACAAAGGATCAGGTGTCACATCTTATCTTTCTAAAACAATATGTGATAAATTTATTCAAATGATGGCATATAAATAAGGAATTAATCTTAGATGATTTAAAAACTGCAGGATACTTTAGTTTATATGTAGAATCCACTCCAAACCAGTCCCATATTGATCAGTTCACTGTTATTGTAAGGTATGTTTCACCAGATGATGGGCTCCCTATTGAACGTTTACTAACCTTCCTAGAGTTGGAGAGCCACACAGAGGTATGTATGGCTAAGATGGTGCATGACTACCTTACAAATAAATGCAAAATAGATTTTAGTAGGTGTCATGGCCACTCGTATGATAATGCTGCTAATATTTCTGGCAAATACAAGGGTATGCAAGAAATAATATTGAAGATTAATAAGAATGCTATGTATATTCCATGTGCCGGTCATTCCTTGAATCTTGTTGGTAGAGCAGCAGTTGACTGTTGCTTAGATGCAGTAAACCTTTTTGGAATTGTTCAAGAAATATATAATTTCTTTTCATTATCTACAGATAGATGGGCAGTACTGTTGTCATTCTTCAAAGATGATTCAAAAGCTGCAAAGTCTCTGTCAAAGACTAGATGGGAAGCACATTCAATTGCGGCAAGTGCAATACTTGATAGTTATAATTATGCATTGCATCAGCTGAATATTAATACTACAGAGAAGGGCGAAACAAGAAATTAAGCCATAAACATTTTTAATAAAATGGACGAGTTTGAGTTTATGGTAATGTTATATTTGTGGAGTTAGTTGCTGGATGAATTTCACCAGATTAGTCAATCACTGCAAGACCCCTAAATTAGCCTAGATGTATGTAGGAAATTGTATGCTTCACTTTCGGATTTTGTTAAAGATTCAGAGATCTTTTCGATCATTTTGAAGAACAGGCAAAGGAAAAATTGCTTGATGTTGATTACAAGAAAATCAGATCTAGAAGGCATATAGATGATATAGGTGAAGATGAAGATAAAGATGAGGCTTTAGAGAACCTTGAGCCAAGAGACGAGTTCAGAATCAAAACATTTATACCTGTGATGGACGCATTAGAGTCAAATATGGCACAAAGGGCGTCAGTATACAACGATGCTGCAAAAAGGGTTTCATTCTTAACAAAATTAGATGCTACAGAAGAAGAGATTCGTGAAGGAGTTAGTGCTTTATGCCAAACATCCTGAAGATGTGCACATGGACCTTGTTGGAGAACTCAAGCATTTTCATCAATATGTTAGACATAGTCAGAGCCATGGTTCACATAAACATGATAGTCTGACACATCAGGATCTGTACCAAGTAATATTTAACGGTCCTGTCCACTCAGCATTCCCTAATGTAGAAGCAATTTTGAGAATGTTCCTTAGAATGATGATTGCAAATTGCTCTGGAGAAAGATCTTTTTCTCAGCTGAAGAGGATAAAAAATGAATTTAGAACAACAATGATTAATTACGTTCCTTTAGTCCCATGTTCATAGAAAGTGACAAACAACGCAGTTTATCATTTGATGATATCATCAGTGACTTTGCTCTGGCAAAGGCAAGAAAGAAGGTATTTTAGTTTAGATCATGTTTGTGTTCTGTTTGTATACACAGTATACAATAAATCTTGATAAAATTTAATGGGTATTGGGTAGATGCATTAATATAATTAGTCCTTATAGCAAGTTTCTAGAGGCTAGATTATAAACCTCTGTAAATTGTTTTTTTCTAAAATAACTTTTGTTATGAATAAAAAATCATTTTAAGTAGGAAGTTAATAATTATTTCACTAATATATTTCTTAATTGTATTTCATTTTAACAATTACTTTGATAAAATACATATTTTGTCAAGTGAAAAATGCTTTAGATATCTATTAGGCCTATAAATAACCATATAGCATATTAAACACAAAAAACAGCGACAATTTGGCGCTGACATAGGACATCTGGACATATAAAGCGCCCTATTATCTCAAATAGCTTAGGGCCTCATAAAATCCAAATCCGGCCCTGTAGATGAAGTAGGTTGTTAAAAACCCATCACCCTAAACCGGATCTCAGTGGTAAGGGCACGTTGCCCTCCCCCCCTTAGCCCGGGTCGGGGATAGTTGGGTGAGAGGAAGCTACTCGGCGTCTACCCTGTGAAATTAGAGGTCGACCAGAGAAAGTTGTGGGAGAGGTTGCAGGCAAAGTGAGGTAGCAGGGTAAGAAGACAGGGTGTCAGAAAGAAGAAGAGGTTCAGCTGGGGCCGGACGGGGCGTTGAGTCCCATCAGCACGGTGGCCAGGAAGGCAAATCGCCGTGCCCCTTACGCGGGGAGCGTTGCGAGACACAGAGAGGGTGAGAGAAATGTTTATCTAAATATGAAGGTGATATCAGGAGGTCGTATATATAAAAAATAAGAAAGCAAGACCTCCCAGAATCTGATCCATGAACCGTTTAAAAGTTTGGGCACTGTTGCAAAGACCGTAAGGCATGTGAAAAATTACTAAAAAAACGAATCGAGTCGTAATAACCGGTTATCTTTGGGGGGTCATCAGGATGAATATTGATCTGGTTGAAAGCACTAACTTGGAGTGACACGAGACTCGTTAGACTGGGGAGCTCTACTAGCATCCAATGTGTACTCAAACTCCTTTTTCATTACAGATAGAAGTAGTAAATGACTTATGAGAATGCATTTACCTCACCTGTCGGGCTAGAATGCCCTCCTTAATTATTTTTTACTCTTGACCTGCGAGCTTAACCTCATGCGATGCCTACATCGGCTGTTCCGATACTCTCATCTTCCTCTTTGTCGTAACTTTAAATTACGGAGCTCCTTTAATATCGCATCCAAGAAGGTATCATTACCAGACGAAGGAGAGAGAATCCTTTTATTATACCCTGCCCGGTTTTGGCGAAGCCGTGTCGCGTCCTGTGCCTGTGAACAGCATTTGTTAGAAATTCCGCAGATGGGATCCAAAGAAGCAGATTCCAAATATAAATACGCATTGTTATATAATAAGTGAAAATCACATGACATGTCATATACGAGTACACGGGATATAGTTAATAGCCCAGTGAAATGAAAAGTGGTATCACAACCCAGTAAAACGCTATATAATCCTCAGCGTTTTACTGAGTTGTAATACTACTTTTCCTTTCCTTGGGTTATTAACTAAATGCATTATTACATATATCATGTGCCTTGTCTGACATTTCGCCCATATTATCTGAGCTTCCTACCCTAAATATGGGGCAGATGTAAAATGCATGAAAATGACGTATAACCCTTGGATTTGCAGCTGAATTCACCAGATTTTAATAGAATTGAGCATTTGTGGTGTCACTTATGACATCAACTAAGGATCCGATTCCCTTCAGAAAAGGATGAAGCAGGATCTTTTCAAGGAATGGGTGAAAATCGTGTAAATCCTGTCCAAAAGCTGTATGTGACAAGCAATCGATCTATCAAAACTGGTAGTAATGACAAGAGAGCCGAGCCGGGCCGAGTGGAACCACCCTATTTAAGTGCACCGGAGTTAAGCCACATCCGCTCTGGTTAGTTACCGGATGGATCATCGCTTCGCTCGATTTCATGGATGCTGCTCTTTGAGGTAGATACCTATGGTTCGGATCCCACGTTAAATTTAAGGTTTTGACTGATAAATAAAAGAGTAGCGAACAACTAGAGATCGGTGTTAAAAGATGTATCATTTGTTTTCATTGCTAAAATTAAAAGCTCTTTGGTTTCCAGAATTTTTTCCTACTGGTAAACTTAGCGCATTCTTAATTATAATCTTGAAATGACCAACGAATCCTTTTTCCTGGATGTTATCAAAAATAAATTGTTTGCTAGGGGATTTTTATATTCCTGAAACTATGTAAAACTTAAACTATATCGAATATCTTCTTCAGAGTGAACAAGGTCAACAGACCTAAACTTTCAATAATTCCAGAACTAACCTTGGTAGGACCTTGGCAATTGCAGCATTCAAAATAAAATGTAACACAACATAAGGGTTTCAAATTCTTTAGAATCGCCTGAATAGTTACGACGTTATTGCCAAATAATTCCAAAATTGACCTTAGGAGAACCTTGACAATTGCATCATTCGAAATAAAATGTAACACAACATAAGGGTTTCAAATATCGCTAAGATCGGCCGAATAGTTACGACGTTATTTCCAAATAATTCCAGAACTAACCTTGGGAGGACCTTGGCAATTACATCATTCGAAATACAATGTAACACAACATAAGGGTTTCAAATTTCCTTAGAATCGGCCGAATAGTTACGACGTTTTTGCCAAATAATTCCAGAACTAACCTTGGGAGGACCTTGGCAATTACATCATTCGAAATAAAATGTAACACAACATAAAGGTTTCAAATATCGTTAGAATCGGTCGAATAGTTGCGATGATATTGCCAAAAAAACATTGAAAAGTAAACTGGTTACCATCCGACCGACCGACATAGTAACCTATAGAGTCGCCTGCGTGCGCTACTAAAAAATACCGATGTTTTTCAAATATTCAAATCTTCTCAAAGTGATTGGAATTGAAATAGGACCTCACGAAAGAGATGACTAACGAGAAAAGTAAAGGAATGAGGGAAAATGCCAATAGGTACAATTAATGATTCGAATTGAAAATAAATAGGAATGGTTGCAGTATAGTTAGAAACGACTACACCCAGTTTGGAGAATCAGTGCGCAGACACTACCGTTGGCAAGGATTATGTTAGATGATCTGCCATAAGAAAACACAAGTGTGTGAGAGGACAAAAAAAGAAGCGTGACTATTCCTGAAAGAAAAGACTCAAGAGTCATCGGATCTACTTCGAAGCGTCAATGACGGCGTATACATAAGCTGTGACGTGAGCGAATAACCCAACTGCCATTGGGGCAGCGGTGAGATTATGCCGTACGAAATGTCGTCAGGACAAAAGGCGGAGAAGAGAGCGAAGAAATGAATTGACTTGAGACAGTGCTACAGAGCTTGTCCTTTATGAACGAAGGAAGGACAACAGCTAGGGTAGACAATCGTGAGGGAGTGAGAAAAGGAGGCAGAGGTCTTTTGTAGAATATGAACGTGTTTTTGTCCTTAATGGTCGTCGACTAGGGTGCAAACTTCAAGTTGAATGGTAGGGGGCCTCACCGCAATTGCTTCCTTATAAGGTCATCATATTTCTCCATCTGATATAGATAAACTCTGCTTTTTGGCCCTTGTGTAGTAGAGTGGAAGCATCGCTCTACTAGGAGGGGGTGAGTGCCCTATTTTGTTATCTACAGCACGCTCTGTTAATAGAGCAACGTATGTTTTATAAGGGATAAATTGGATCTTTATCACAGGAGGAATAGAGAGCTCTTTATCCTGGGACGAAAGAAAACCGGTAAAACAGCGTCTGGAAAAGGGCTCTAGACGTTATCCTTGCGGGAAGTGATAAAGCATTGCTCGATGGCAACTGTCTTACATTCCTTTTAGATCCCCACATTGTGTATGTATATAAATCAACTTAGTGGAATGTCTCCTTTGCTACTCGTATCCTGTACCGCCTTCTGACAGTCTGCCCGTGAAACTCACAGATGCTATATCCTTGTAGAAAATAAAAGCAAGCAACTCTTTCTTCTCTCTCTCTATCTATCTATCTATCTATCTATCTAGAGATAGATAGATAGAGAGAGAGAGAGAAGATTCCCTCAAGCTTCTTGCTAATCTCTCTGCGCATCTCACATCCAGCCTCTTCCTCCTATATCCCCTACTGAATTCTCTGCTTAAATCCCTGAGAAGATAGTCCATATCCGCTGGGGAATATTTATATGTCGCTAACGGGTAACTCTTCTATGCCCAAACTTCTTTTTAAGTTCAAGTATACCTTGAAGAAGTAACCTCTCAAAGAAAAACACCTGTTCTCTTCTTGACTTTTTCCCTCCAAGTCTTTACTGCTAGTCCCTTCCTGTTATTCTTGCTTACTTCATTGATATTTTTGATAACTTCCTCTTTTATACAATAGTACCTTCTAGTTCTTAACACGATGCTGTTCGCCCTATTCTTAAGAAAGCAAACGTCAACCAAAACAACACTCAAGCTCCCACCGAATCTTTAATATCCCCTTTCTCTCTATAGTCCTTAAAAAACTGGTGTTAGCGCGGATTCTAGATCACTTCTAGATCTGGTTTCTAGGCAGGACACAGCACTGAATCAGCTCACCTACATGTAAAGGGCCGAGTTCTCTGTCCGGCTGACGTTGGCCATCCTTCCATTCTCGTACTCGTACTTCAGTTATTCTCGGCAGCATTTGACACTGTAACTCCCCCCTCCCCTCTTCCTGGATTCCTTGGTGTATCTGGGCCTGTCCTTTGTTTGTTTTGTTCATATCTTTTATCCGTACTCAATTATTAATTTTATAAATTACCAGGCAATGGCTTCGCCACTCCTCCCTACGGGGGAGCTTGCGCTTCGCTACTAAGATTAAAATTAAAAATCTAAAAAAAGCAGCCATGGTTAAATTTTTATAAATTTTCTGAACTTCGCCAATTATAATAATTTTAAAAAGGAACTCTAAACTAAATTTTTCCCCTTTCAAAATAACACGTTGCTAAAATATAGTTATAGAAGATACGAGTATATAAAAATAAATTTTCTGAATTTCACCATTTGTAATTCTTTGGGTTTTAAGAAATTCACAAAATTTAAATACTTATATTTATTTCTGAACGTCACCATTTTATTTTTTGATATTATAGAGAAATAACTTTGATAAAAAAAACATGTCATAACCAAACTAAGATGAAATTATTATTCAAATATTCAAAAAATCCCCTTTTTAAATTATAGAGTTAGTAATAATGATGATGATGATGATAAATCTCGAACGGCGGACGTGCGCTTTGGTGTACTGCAGGGGTCTATATTTGGTCCTGTTCTCTTTCGCTTCCTCCTCTCAAAATTGATCCTGCTAACGTCTGTAAATCCTCACTATGATTTCTGCGTAATCCTTGTTACATCCATTCCCATTTTGACCATAAGAGATTTGAGATTGTTATTCATGCTCAGTCACCTGTCGGCTTGACTATGCAACTCCCTTATCTCTGGTTCGAACCTTTGCAGCTCGTGTTCTTCTCTACCGGGGACGTTCCTCTCGTTAACTCTTCTTTTCGCGAATTGCACCGGCTCTCCATTTGATACAGAATTATATTTACGGACCTTCTTACATACATAGATGCGCGAATAAGTATAGTTAAAACTTATAGTATTCATATTTTAACAATATTTGGGGTTTTGACTTTACTCCAATGCGACTACATATCAATACAAAAGTAAAATGAAATGGGGTGTAACAATGACACAGATTTTATCAGAAAACTGGAAAACAAACAATGGGGAAATAGAAATCAATATCAGATATAACCCTTCTTAGCTTCAGTAAGAGCTGCAAGGCATTTCTTATAAGAATGTATAAGATTTGTGTAGGTTTCTGGAGGAATTTTATTCCACTATTCTTCGGCAAACCTTTCCAATTCAACAATGTTCGATGAGGTTTAAATCTAGGTTTTTGGAAGGCTACTTGAGTAAAGTGATGTCGTGTTCTTCCAGATATTTCTGATTAGATTTTCTAGTATGTTTGGGATGGTTTTCTTGTTGAAGGATGAAATGCTTTCCAATCTCCCAGTTTCCTTGCCGATCGCTTCACGTTTTCATCAAGTATTAGGCGCTGATAGTTTTCAGAATTCATCTTCCCATCTATCACTTTTAATGCGGCAGTGCCAACAGTAGCAAACATCTCTACAACATAATCGAACTTCCTCCATGTTTGAAACTAGGGATGGTGTTCTTTCCTATGATGGTCTAGCCAGAATTCCCCCGAACGTACCGTTTATCATTTTTACCAGACAGCTCCATTTTTTTTGTATCATCTAACCATAGTATTTTATTTAATAAAGCTTGGCTATCTCCCAGATGCTCTTTAGCGAACACCAAACGGGCTTCTTTATCAGCTCTCTTCCACAGAGGCTTCCTTCTAGGGACACGTCCATGAAATCCTTTCCAGTGTATGTAAATAACGTTGTACTGTTGAATCGTATACATCTAAGCCACGTCCTGAAAGATTTGTTTGTAACTCATTTGATGAAGTCTTTGGATTGTTTCTGTCTTCATCAAAGACTGAACATCTCTAGAGCTTGATTTCTTTGTTCGACCTTCACGTACACGATTTACTCTGATTCCATTAACTTTGTACTTCACACTAATGTTCTTTACAGAAGAAATTGGAATGTTCACAATGGAGGAAATTTTTCTCTATCCATGATCGGCATTGTGAAGTTTTATAATATGGTTTCTTGCAGATTCTAAATGCTCAGCGGTCTTCACCAATGTACTCTTGTGAAATGTTTCATCGGCGAAGTCGTGACAACTAAGACAAATCTCGGACGTAAATTAGCAGCTAATCTATCCTTCTCGAACGTTCTAGTTTACTCTAGAATCGTTTCCAAAACGCTTTAAAAACTTTCTCAGTGTCGGTTTATATGAAAAAATTCCTATGTAACCATTTTAATACAAAAACTATCGATGTTATATATACTTTTCACTCGCATAATATTGAGTCGTATACGAAATCAGCATTTATTTACTACACTCTCCTTTTCTAAATGATTTTAATATACCATGCAAAGAAAATATTTTTTTCTGCTACAATATTGTCGTCTCCGAATCGGACACACTCGTGTGACGCATCGCTATTTGATGGAGCGCTCGCATGCGCCCTATTGTGACGACTGCGTTGTCCCCCAGACTGTTCAGCACATTCTTGTCGAATGTCCCAGTCTGGGTAGGGCGGGTTCGCTACCGCCTGTCCCTTGTACTCGGGACGAGTGCGTGCACATTGACTGGTGGACTTGTTGACTTTTGGGGGGAGGCCGGCCTTCTCCCTTTTATTTAATTAGGTTGGGTTCATTTTTGTTATTGGTTTTCTTTGTAGGTCGCATGCTCCTGCGCCGTGGGGAGGGGGACCTCCCCCGACGCTGGAGCTTGCTTCCTAATTGTTATCTTCCCTTTTTACCTTTTTTTCAAATTTTTATTTGAATTTTTTATCTGCTACAATATAAGTAAATAAACCGGATTCAAACTAAACGCATATATTTACAAATAGTCCTACATTAGAGTTCGTGTCTGACGTTGCCCATACCTATACACGTCTCTGTAACACCTTAAATGCCGCGGCTCCCTCCTATCTGTCTTGTTTACTGACCATATCCAAACCCCTCAGAACGCTACTCTCTGTCCCCACCCTTACTGACTGTACCTCGTAGTTTGTGCTGCTTGTGTGATCCTGCTTTTTTCTATATTTTCCCCGAGAATGTGGAATGAGCAGCCTCCTCCACACGCTCATCCCCTTTAAGCGCACCTTGAAAACCAGGTTTTTTCCTAGACGATAGAAGGCGCTTTGTGAAAGTTCATAACCTTAAAGGGTGTCATCCAAAAATCCCCATTATTATCTTTCAAGTCTTGCTTACAAGAAGCCGAACACCTTTGGTAAAATTAAATATTCTGTAAGACAATTTCGTTTCATCTCCAAATTTTAACCTTTTTATCTTATATTTTCATCGAGATGAATATATAAAAATAAAAAAATAATATAAGACTCAACACTGATTTCTGAAGCACTTCGCTCTGCTTTCTTCAATCTGACTTTATTCCATTCAAATGAGCTCTCTGTAATCTATTTTTAACATTCTGTACCTTTTCACTTTACTAGTTTGAGCACTTTTTGGCGAATCTGTTTTACAAACTTCGAATGAAGCTCTGTGGATTTGTACTTTCTTTAGTCTCATAAGAATAAAAAAAAATACAACCCATTCACTTTATTGTGTAACCTAGATGCGACTTCCCTGCCTCACCACTGAATCGTATACGACTCTAAGAGGCAGTGAATCGAGGAGACACGCACTTTGCATTTGCTCTTTGGCTGTCATGATTCTCTCTATGTCATGCTGTATGCGGTGTTCTGCATTCTGTCGCTGAATTTGTAGTCTCTTTCTCCATCACCGAGATTACCAGCCGATATCAACTTAGAAGATTATCATTCGAATTATAATACTATTGAATTGTGAATAGGCGCGACATCTTATTTTCATGGGCATAAGATAAGAAATAATTCTATGGGACTACTAACCCCCACGGATGTTTTCATCTGTTAAAGGATAATAGAAAAGACGATTAAAAAACTATATACTTTACTAAAGCTTTAAGTTCTAAAAAACTCTAACCTAGATTTTATTGCTATATGGCCTCATGAAATATTATTATAAAAGAAATTTGAAAATTTCCCCATTTGAATAACGATCTTATTGAAACATATTAAAGGTATAACCTAGATAATTCATGATGGATTGGGATGATAAAATTTGAAAATGAAAAAAATATAAATTGAAACGAGCAGATTTCAATATTTACGAATCAATAATTTCTCCTGAAACCCTAAAACTTATTATAATGAGTGATTCCTTGAGAAGAAATTAAAATATAAAATCAATAGATTAAAAAGAATGAAATTGGAATACATTTATACTTTATTTCTGCCTTGTATAAATGTCGAGTAAATCATTCATGGACAACAATTAACCCTGTTTTCATTGGCATTTCACCTATCAAGGCAAAGTATTTAGAAATTCAAGAAATTTCAGTTCACAGATGCAAAATTTTGGTTAAGGCGCGTATACAATCCAGCCCAGCAATGCAATTTAAAGTTGTTTTTTTTAATTAATTATATATAAAATTTCCACCTTATGCGTTCTAGTTTCTGCTATAACTAAGCTAAGGACCAACTTTCTCTACTCTGCATTTAGTATCAGTTTTTCGGGGTCTTAAACAATATTTTTTTATTAGGTTCTGAGAGCAAATTGAACTGGTTTTATGAATCCCATTTATTTCGTCTGCATGTGTATATATTTATGTGTACGAACGAGTGCGTGTAAATGAGGAGGGAAAATGCTACGTCGATTACTATCGGTATCAATTAGTTAATACACGAAAAAGATGACAATTCTGTCCGAGCTTATTGAATGCTTTTTTTCAGGGAGGTACCAGCGAAAATAGAATTTGAAAATGCACCGTTGGAAAAGTGCAGCTAAAACTGATTAACAATAATTAAATATTGGTATTCTATATGAAATTTAGATAAAGAGGAGACGCATTTCGTTGGTCAGGAAAATCCTTATTGCTACAAAAGTTAACAGGAGGCACCCTGCGATAAAGCAGTATTCTTGAAGATTTCTGTTTTAAACAATACATTTGTATTAAAATTCTGACTATTTCTATTATCTGGAATAACAATTTTAAAAGGAGTTTAATTTTATTGGAAAAATGAATTTAAATTAGTGGTTTCTAACTTTCCATGATTTTGTTATGTTTGTCCTAAAAACGTTCATAATTGAATCAGAATCTAAGGGTTTCGTTTTAATTAATAGTCGCTAAAACTATCATATTGGAGGAAATGATTTCGTTTAGTACAATTATTAAGCGCCCTGATTAGTTCTTGTGCGATCAAAACATATTTTCTATTCAAATTTCTTTAAAGTCGGTAAAGACTTCGCTCTTGTTTAACTCTAAAGATGGTATGTGCCACCCAATTTAAAAATCCCCCGAATAAAGGGGCGAAACTGCAAAAATTCCCCGTAAACTTTGGCAAAACACTATGACGTCACTAACCATCTAAATTGGTTTGCTTAAGTTCCATTTAACATTCGAGTGATTTAATTTTTAATGCTTTTTCGAGAACCATTGAAATTATTTGAATTAATTAATAGATTTAAAGAGCTGCCGAGCTCTGTCAGAAATAATCTTCATATGGCAAATTTCAGTTATTAAGGTGGTGCTTCGCTAAACTTTGCTCACCATCTTGATTGTTTCATTCATCCAACTAGAGAAATGGTTTTACGTCCTATATTCTTCATAGCTCAAGATCACTTTGCTAATTTAAGTGCTAATAAAGATAAAGTGCTTTATTAAATTCTCCATAAATTATTCTGTTAGTTATATGCTTCGAACTGAAAGAATTGCAAGGCTGGGTGGATGTCAGAGAAGACTAGTCTCAAGTGACTCCCAAAATGTCATGAAATAGACCTCTTGAACCAGTGTAAACGACTTTATATATTATTTTAACCAAGTTAAAAATGAAGGAAAGTATCTAAAAATAATTAGAATTAATAACTTTATGCTAGGGTCTCTTTAAACCCCCTGTGAGCTCTGAGTCAAGGAACCACTGAATTGAAAATTCCGCCCTCAAAATAAGGCAGATGTAAAACCAATATTAGGTCAATTAGCCGTTTGATAATTGTACTTCTTGCTTGTGGAAATCATTCGCTTTGGGGTTAAAGGTTAAGTGATATTGTGAAGCAAAGAAACTAACCAAAGTTTACTAATGCGAGGCTAGCGGGCAATATTCTTTGTGCGTTATATGCCTGATTTAGTGGAAGATTTATTCAATAGAATTCCAGTTATTCAATAAAAGGAAGCGCGTAAAGGAGGAAGTTCGCCTATCATATACTGAGGTATAAAATGTTGTTCGAGAAATTGTCAAAAGAATATAGCTTGATCATAGAAGGATCATTGTTCTATTGAATTGGTATTGACTAGACTCCTATATCACTGCTCCGAAGAATTTCTGAAGCGTATAATTACTTAAATTTTGTCTGATGATACATGAAAGGTAGTAACTCATACTATATAAGTCATTTATCTTCTCTAAAATCGATTAAATAAAATAGGTATATTCTATAGAATCATGATAAAACTCTAGGCCCAGAAAATTCATGCAGACATAAGTTACAATAATGAAAATTACGGCTGTCGAAGATTATACATTCTACTTTGGATGGGCGAGTATTAAACGAATTGAAGAAAGATTTACTGCATTTAAATATCTTATCCATACGTGAGAAATGGTGACAAAATAATATTTGAGTGGGAGGGAAGATCAAACCAGTCTCAAGAATGACCACTTAATGGAAAACTCAAAATTCCAACCCATTCAAATAAAGTTACCTTCTTAGGATATGTGTGAAACATTTATGAATTCTTAACGATTCTTATGTGAAAATAATAACTTGGACAATGTAAAAGAGTTAATATATCTTTGTGTATCTTAAAAAACGTTTTTCCAATACATATTGCCCCCATGAAACAATTTTCATCAGAAAGTCTGTTGTTAAACAAATCCTATGATTCTGTAGAAAACCAGAACCACTCACAAAGCAGCTCACAACATTGCGATTCTCCCTTCAACCCCTGCCTGAACCCAAGTGAAGCTTGAAAACTCATGTTAGGCGGAGAAAGGGTCGGGGCTTAAGCAAATTTATCTCTCCCTGAACACATGCGAAAAGAAGCATTCAGACAAAATGACCCAATAAGTAAAATCTATTAACAGCAAAAACTCTTTATAACGATAAACAAATTTATACCATTCATCATCCCTCGAGTTGTTAATACAATATGATAGAGTCTAAAATTTGAAATAGGTTTAATTTTTTTTACAAACTTCCCTATGTTAAAATTTAAAAAAATAATTGATCAAATGGCTTTTGTTATATGGGCTTAATTTTTTTCGACATACTTACATATGTTTAATTTTAGAAAATAATCGATTGAAGAGTTATTCTTAAGGCGAAAGAAATCAATCAACTAAGTAATTACAAGATTTTAGAGCAAACGGGAAAAACTAAGCAACATCAATCAGAATTAAACAGATCTTTGAATTTAAAGTGTAAATAGAGGGTTTGTTTTTAAAAATTATTAAACCTTAGCTAAAAAGACTGGATGGACCTCCCTTTTACCACTGTTGGACTTTCCATATTTTGAAGGGGGCATTTAATTTTCAAATGTCATCAATATATATATATATATATATATATATATATATATATATATATATATATATATATATACATATATATATTAGAAGAAATCGCCTTAACGCGATATATAGCCAATGCAAAAGAGTAATGATAAACCACAATAAATAAATTTGAATTTTTTTTAAAGCACAGAACTAGTTTCAGCTTGCTGTCAGCAGCCATTCTCAACCATGTAATGAAAAATGAAGCTATTACCTTCCAGTATATAAAGATGAATTAAAAGGCAAAACTAACAGAAATCAAAGAAAACAAAACGGGTTTAAGTTTCCTGTGATTTCATTATGTTCAATCTTATGTCTTCCAGTTTGACTTCCTCTGGTTTCATTTTGTGTAATTCGCTCCGAATCCACGACAAGTGTTTTTGTTTTTCCCCGTTTTTTTTCTCTGATTTCTATTGTTTCGTCTTTTAATTCGCCTTTATATATTGAAAAGTAATAGCTTCATCTTTCATTACACATATGAGAATGGTTGCTGACAGCTCAAACTAGTTTTCTGTACTTTAAAATGAATTCAGATTCATATATTGTGGTTTATCACTACTCTTTTGCATATATATATATATATATATATATATATATATATATATATATATATATATATGAGTTTAGTAGTGGATAACATTTATATAATTTGAAAGACCTTTCAAATTTAGTACTACGTTTTGGAGACCAAGAGATAAATAAATTGCATAAAATATTTCGTTGAATGAAAGAGGACAATTTGAACCAAGCTGTCTTATTGCAGTTATTATCAGAACGCGAAAAATGAATTTTATTTTGATATAAAAGAAACATAGAAATATTAGCATACACAAGTTAAAGATCAATGGGTAAATGATGGCCCTCTTTTAGAAAATAATTATTACGTCATCCGAAAATTTCGTACCGTTTTGAAAAAGAAAAAAAGAGAGTATATTTAATCAACTGAATATTTTCCACTTTTTTACAGCATTTCCCCATTTTATTGGTTTAAAAGAAAGAAACAAAAATATTTAAAAAATAAGATTGCTATAAAAAACAACTAACAACGTAGCTCTCCCTAATAAGACCAAAGCAGGCCTATTTAGGCAGCCATACCAAGTTCTAATTTGTTCGTTTCTGTCAAAATTCGCTTTTTTTCTTGTCATAGGCTAGCCTAGTTAATTGTCTAACTAGCCTCAACTAATTCTCATATGTCGCTCATTAAGGAGAGGTGCATTGTTAGCACATTTATTTTCAGCGCTAAACTGGCGCTTGTCTAAACTAGGGCATAACTCGCCATAAACCTCTCAAAGCCTAATGATAGGCAAGATTAAAACAAAACAAAAAAAAAGAACAGTACCAAAGACACTAAAACACAAAACAACCCAAAACAAACAAAAACCAGTCAAGAGACAACGTTGTTAGTACAAAATTGTTTGCATTCCAATTCTTATTTTTTCAAAGAATTTTGTTTACTTTTTCAAACAATTAAAATTGATAAATGTTGTAGAACAAAATGATAACGATATATTTAATTTAATTAAAATTATTATTTTATTTTTCCAAAGCCGAATGAACTTTCCAGATGACATATATACGTGGGTGGCTATTAAATAACGAGACTAGCATATGTAATTCAAACTATATCAATCTTATGCGAAGCAAGTGATAAAGATTCACAAATAGTCAACCATTGACAACTTTGGTTGCCCTTTTGGTCATCTCTCCAAATTAGGCAAATATGTTTACTTTCAATGTCATTTATCCACAATTTTTATTTGCCTTTTATTGGTTTTCTTTCTATATTATTTAAAATAGGTATATTCATATTTTTATGAGATTGGGTTTTGCTAGAATAGATAAATATAGATGAAAAGAATTATGCAAGTATTAGCAGTATGAAGATGTGACTAGTTTGCTTAAATAAAATCTAACATTTCTTCCATTTGTAAGACTATTTCGAATCTAGGTCTTTAAAGTGAGTAATTTTCAAACATAATTTGTATTATTACATTGCACTTATTTTTTATAATATCAAGAAGAATCTACTTGATGTAAAATAAGTATTATAATTGTACAATCATACTATTGTGCAGAAATTCAAGTACAGTAAATCCTTCTCAATGACTTTTATTGATATAAATAATTGACAATTCTTGTTCTGTTTATTTGTCCTTCGCAATTTTTGTTGGACAAACTTTTTACACTCCTGAAATTTTTTATTCGCTTGCGCTTTTAATTCCCTATTGCGAATTTTTGTAAGTGTGTGGAAGGGGACAAAGAATGTGTGGTACAGATAAAACAATATAAAAGTGTGAAAAGAGAGATTAGTGTAGATTTTCAAAGTGATGCTAGGTGCCTGGTGATCAGGCTTATCGCTTTAATATTTAGCTCTCTATTACTTATCGCTTGAAGTAAACGTCTTGTTTTTGAGACGTAGCCCCCCCCCCAAAAAAAAAAGGAAATCCGTCGTCATACACTATCCACTTGAAGAATCAGTTTTTGTCCGAGAAAAGCATGTCACTACCTGACTATCATCCGTCTTTACCCGATCTAGCACTCTGTAATGTTTTCTTTTTCATAGCATCAAGTCTACATCCTGGGTAGCCAGTTTAGAGTTTATTCTCGAATTACAGAATAAGAAGACGGAGTTACTAAAAGAACTGACAAAAAAATGCATCCTCAACAGCTTTGATCAGTGAAGGAGAATATATTTAAGTGGAAATGAATTCAAATGTATATTTTCTCTATTAAAATTGAATCACAGCATTAGGCTCATTATTAACGAACCACACCTGTATATCACTGCTATTATAACCAAAGTATAATTTCCTTATAGTTGAAATATAATGAACATATAGTTAACAAAATCAAAACATGCGCAACTCATTTCAGAAATCCTTTTGCGCAGCCTACTGGACATGGCCAAAATAAACATGTCTTAATGTAGAATTCTCTGAAACGTGTGCAAACGTATGCAGTACAACTGATGAATCTTCGACTGCAGCTATATATGCATTCCAGCCCACTCGAAAGTGTGTTTGTGCACACTAGAATTTGCTTGTTTATATTAAACTGTAGTCCTTACGATATTCTATCAGTAACTTATTAATCTCACTGCAAAATTAACATTCGCCGAAATATTTTGAATCAAATTTGCCTAATACTATCACCAATAATAAGTGTCATCGACGTAAATATTTTTCTCTATATAAATTAGGCTACATAATTACATTGAAATGATTAAGTTTAATTAACTGATTGCACTATTATTAATAAAGAAAGATACTTTTACTAATGTAGTTAACTTCATCTTGTCCTAATGCACCTTATTAATTTCCCCAATTGTCAATCGATTTGTTTGCTTTTGATATGTATCCCTTTATTAAATTTGTATTTTTGGACCCACTTCCACGCGTAAAATCCTCTAATAAAATGTCAGTGCATTAGGATTTCAAGAAGTCGACTACATAAAAAATTTGATAAGATTAAGATTTTTTATCTTAATTAGGTTACTCTAGCTAACGCGACTAGTTAGTGAGATTAGCTTCCGCTGTACGAGGGAGAGAAAAAGATGAAAAGAAATTACTATAAATATTTTAACTCCAACTAAATAACTACATTCAGACTAGAGTAGAAGTATCTCTTGACATAATGTGGTTTTGGTATTAACCTAGATATATGAGAGTAGATGAACTACTTCTAGTTTCTAAAATAGCAGGTTACTTTTTGTAATCATATATATATATGTTTTTTTTTAAATAATATTGTATTAATTCTACCTCAATGGCTAAAATTGCTAGTTATCGAATCTTAAAAATCAGTACCAGATGTCAACATTCTCTAAGTCTACTGACGCTGGCATTCTAAGCTAGGCAAAATGTAATCTAGAAACTGATGAGTTATTTGACCAAACTTTAGGTGAATTATTAAACTATCATACATATAACTGATTTAGTAATTTGGGGCCCCAATTATTTCTCTTGTTCTTAATTTAATAAGACTAGACGATGTGACTGATTTACACCGTATTAATGTCACAAGATAAGATAAAAATTAAGAACATATTAAGGTTTCTCCTAATTATAACAGGTTTACGAAAGAGTATGAGATAATTAGTGATATGTAAGAATTTTGATGGCATAAATTATTATGGAACACAAAAAGAGTGTAGAAATTAATGAGCGATTTCGCTTTTCTTATAGGATGAAAATAACTTTAGAACAGTTCTCGTAGAGTTAGGCAGCGAGGATACAGGTAGGATGTGTGAATGTAGTGGCGAGCGGTGTGAAATGCTGGCTATAGAAAAGAGTAACATTTTAAATATTTAACACCTGAGATCCAGGCTTACATACCTAAAACTCAATAACTTATAACCATATTTATATACCCTTATGGTTTGTACTTGATGTTGTTGTCGGTGCCTTCTGTCACATCGGATAGAATTCCAACGACAGGTGAACCATTGAGATCGTGATTTTAAGAAAGGCGAAATGTCTTGAAATCGCAAAGTTGTATGTTCATTTGACATGGAATCAATATACAATAGTTGATTCTTAACCACTACCTTGCATAAAGTGATTCATGTGTTTTAGAGTACCGAATGAGCCTCACCGTTGTTGGTCTTATATCGCAACGGGAGAAATTTATACCTAAGGAATTGAGCAAACAGAAAAAATTAAGATTGCCCGTTAATTCTCTTAAGAAACTAAGATATGTTAAATGAGCTGGGTTAATTAGTATCTATATAATGGCTTATGGGTATATTTTGCTAGATAAGAATGTAACGAGAGAGAGAGAGAGAGAGGAGAGAAAGAGAACAAGAGGAAAATACAAATTGGGAACGGTAACGAGATTCAAACCATGGACTCTTGAAATCAACGAGGAGTGGCGCCTTTAACCTCTCGGTCATCCTCATTCCTCAAGCCCCAAAAGACTTGGTTCAAACTGAGCTTGTAAGGCCAGCACGCTATTTTTTCACCCTCCAACTGCTACAACTGCTTTAAAAAAATCGAGGATTAATTTGTGCATTGCTTCAAAATATCTTCCAGCCTATGAACCATTCTTTCAAATCTACGCCCTAGAGGTAACGAAAAAAATATTAACCTTCATCGTTTATATTTATCTCCGCTCCATTTCAGTCCCAAATTAAATCCAATAAAAAATTTATTAAAGTCGAAATTAAAAAAAAAAAATAATCGGAAAACGAAAGAAAAGAAAGGGTAAACTGATTTAATTTGCCTCATTGAATTGGAAATTAAATACGATTTAGATTTCTTAACCTTTCTTTTAAAAAAAAGATTCCATTTTTGGGGAATAAAAAAGACAAATAAAACAAATTAAAATTTTAAAGATCACATTGAAAAAAGTATTGAGGAAAAGCTAAGATTAGTGATACAAAAGTATACATTACCCTATACAAATTAATTTTAAAATTGAATTCAATAGTCATTTATGAAAGGAATTGCATTCTAATTGTTTTCAGAATTCTATAGAAACTCCTTAAGAGTTCTAACAGAACGTGGCAGCATCCCAGAGAGCAGTTGCATGATGGTCAAGCACTAAGAAATTAGACTAGAGTCCTGGAACTCTATGAAAGTGGAGTTGGCTACAGACTCATCGTTAAAAGCTGCGGCTAATTCATAAAAACCGTCAGCACCATAGTTTGCAAGTCGAAATCCTGAGGTACCAATGCTAACCCTATACGTACAGGACGTCCAAGCAAGATATCTGAATGTGGTGCCCGAACGATGGTGAGAATGGCCACTACACTATTATCAAAGCACTGTGTCGTGAAGGAATCCGTTCGCAGACAGCTAGGAAAACTCCTCTAATGAAGGCTAAGCAAGTCCAGGACCGCCCAAAGTATGCCAACGAACATTTGAAGAAGCCAGCTAATTTGGGTAACAGTATTCTCTGCTATGACAAAAGAAAAATTAAACTTTCGGAAGGAACAACAATAGTAGCGTTTGGAGAAAAGAACGCCTATACTCCAAGTACCCACAATGAAGTTTAGCGGTGGAAGTATAATGGTGTAGAGCTGTTTTAGTTCATCAGGCATTGTTAAACTCCACATTATTAAAGGGAAAATGCATTCAACGATGTCTAAGAAAGTATTAGAAAAAAACTTGATTACCTCAGCCAGAGGTTTGAAGATGAAGTTAGATCGGATATTACAGAAGGATAATGTTCTGAGGAGACAGCTGAGGAAACAATGACTCGGTTGCAGAAAAAAAATAACGATATTGAGTGGCTTTGCCAGTCCCCCGACCTAAGTCCGATAGAGAATCTGTGGTGGGAGCTCAAGTTGAAAATCCAGAGCAAAGACCCTAGAAACTTGGAGGATTTAGAGTCAATTTGCATCGAAGAATTGAGACAGATCTCAGTAGAAAGTTGAAGGAGGCTGATTGTCAACTATCCACGGAGTTAAGACGCGGTCAGTGATGATAAAGGTTATGCTGCGAAATATTAATTAGTGATAAAGTCTAAGTGTTGTATACTTTTGTGCGACACTGTATACATACGGTGAATATACACATATTTGATTTAATTCTAAAGTCTTCTATTGATAGCGAAATTTTGTTGATTTATTCAATATATACCGCTATGCGTAGGCTAGGCACTGCATATATGAAGTTTCTACTATCGAAGAGGAATTATGCTTGGCTTTAATGAATAAATGCTAGTTATCGGACAAAACTTTGTTTACTATCATATATATATATATATATATATATATATATATATATATATATATAGTCAAAATAGCCTCCCCAGTCCCCGAAAGTAACATTCAAGAGGAGCCAAGTAGTGTCGTGTTTATATCTTTAGAGTCAAAGTAGATGACAACACCAAAATGAAGAAAACGAAGTTAATTACCCTGCTGATCTTTAATTTAATGGTCAGAAGAATTATGTTGATTAACATTTGTGCCTAATACAAGTTTTAGAATTTAAATAGATAGTTAAGAAGCCGATAATCAAATTGTTACTTGAATTACTCTATAATTTTTCAGTACAAAGTTTAAAGTGTCAATAACAGAGCTTCTTTCGTGGGACGATCGTTCTAGAACCAATACAATAATCAAATTTCATTCGAATTTTCCTAATTTCACTGAAGGAGCAAAACTTCATAACAATAAATTAATTAAATCAGGATGTTAATTGCATACTACCTCTAACCACTCCCAACTAACTAATAGCGATATAATTTATTATGACCTCAATTCTTTGGAAAGGTTGTTACAATGGTAGAAATATTACCCGCAATGAATAAATACCCTGTTTCAAATTAAAATCTTCTTTTAAACTCATTAAAGACATCGATAATGTAATAGAAAAATAATGACCAATCGAAACCAAGAATGGAACTGAGATTTAACCCGCGTTTGTCGTGACTTGAAACTCAGATTGCCATAAATTTCTTTAGCTAATCATAAATTACTGAAATAGTCGTCCAGTAGTAGTTGTGGTGCGCGAACCTGCCTTTATCTAGGCAGATCCCCGAATAGATGATGAAATAGACATAAAGGTCAGTATGACAATCGCTGGTGAGCCCGAGGGCACCAGGGGCCGGTCCTCTTTGGGGAGAGGTGCCAGGAAGTATTATGTTTTTGACGTCAAACAGCGTTCAGGTGGAGCCTTCGTCGCTCCTGGGCAGAGGGACCAGTTCCGCGTCAGATGTATGTGGATATAGATCCCCATCGGCAGGATTCCTTGGAACAGAAAATGTGTGTGTGTGTGTGCTGGGCTGCGAAGAAGGGAGAGGAAAAATTTAATTGGCTATATGTGTGTGATGAGAAGTGTAAGATATACTCACTCCAATACAGGGGGGAGCACAGCTCGTCCACCAATTGGTAGCCAGATCTCTAATAGCACTGACGTTGTGTCCGCTTATGCCGGGATCGATCCCGGCACCGCGACGTTGGCAGACCAACGCCGTACGGACTCGGCTAGCAAGAGTTCTATAGTGGTTCAGTAGAGGATATTACTAGCGGTGAATGGATTCGAGGAGAAGCTTGATTACGATTTTAAGGAGATGATCGTTAACTGGATGCAACTGAATTTGAATGAGCCAAGTGATCCCAATTAAATCTACCTAGCTTAAGTTTTATAAAAATTCCTAAAAAGTCTCGGAATTTAATACTTTTAGAAAATGAGAGTAAAAGATTTGTTTTAATTATTATCATCCATACATTTTAATATTTAAATCAATATTAATAAAATTACAACCATAATTTAGCTTACTGAAAACTCTTAATTTAGATGTAAGTTTTTCAGGAATATCTAACTGTTTTGTAATGTTGACTTTTGAATTTAGCTATCAGGGAATGTTAAGTTCTTCACGAATATCTAACTGTTTCACAAGGTTGACTTGTGAATTTAGCTATCAGGGAATGTTAAGTTCTTCACGAATATCTAACTGTTTCACAAGGTTGACTTTTGAATTTAGCTATCAGGGAATGTTAAGTTCTTCACGAATATCTAACTGTTTCACAAGGTTTACTTGTGAATTTAGCTATCAGGAAATGTTAAGTTCTTCACGAATATCTAACTGTTTCACAAGGTTGACTTGTGAATTTAGCTATCAGGGAATGTTAAGTTCTTCACGAATATCTAACTGTTTCACAAGGTTGACTTGTGAATTTAGCTATCAGGGAATGTTAAGTTCTTCACGAATATCTAACTGTTTTACAAGGTTGACTTGTGAATTTAGCTATCGGGGAATGTTAAGTTCTTCACAAATATTTAACTGTTTCACAAGGTTGACTTGTGAATTTAGCTATCAGGGAATGTCAAGTTCTTCACGAATATCTAACTGTTTCACAAGGTTGACTTTTGAATTTAGCTATCAGGGAATGTCAAGTTCTTCACGAATATCTAACTGTTTCACAAGGTTGACTTGTGAATTTAGCTATCAGGGAATGTTAAGTTCTTCATGAATATCTAACTGTTTTACAAGGTTGACTTGTGAATTTAGCTATCAGGGAATGTTAAGTTTTTCACGAATATCTAACTGTTTTACAAGGTTGACTTGTGAATTTAGCTATCAGGGAATGTTAAGTTCTTCACGAATATCTAACTGTTTCACAAGGTTGACTTGTGAATTTAGCTATCAGGGAATGTTAAGTTCTTCACGAATATCTAACTGTTTCACAAGGTTGACTTGTGAATTTAGCTATCAGGGAATGTTAAGTTCTTCACGAATATCTAACTGTTTTACAAGGTTGACTTGTGAATTTAGCCATCAGGGAATGTTAAGTTCTTTACGAATATCTAACTGTTTCACAAGGTTGACTTGTGAATTTAGCTATCAGGGAATGTTAAGTTCTTCACGAATATCTAACCATTTTACAATGTTGACTTTTAAATTTAGCTATCAGGGTATGCTAAGTTCTTCACGAATATCTAACAGTTTTACAATGTTGACTTGTGAAGTTAGCTATCGGGGAATGTTGAGTTCTTCACGAATATCTAACTGTTTCACAAGGTTGACTTGTGAATTTAGCTATCAGGGAATGTTAAGTTCTTCACGAATATCTAACTGTTTTACAAGGTTGACTTGTGAATTTTGCTATCAGGGAATGTTAAGTTCTTTACGAATATCTAACTGTTTCACAAGGTTGACTTGTGAATTTAGCTATCAGGTAATGTTAAGTTCTTCACGAATATCTAACCGTTTTACAATGTTGACTTTTAAATTTAGCTATCAGGGTATGCTAAGTTCTTCACGAATATCTAACAGTTTTACAATGTTGACTTGTGAATTTAGCTATCGGGGAATGTTAAGTTCTTCACGAATATCTAACTGTTTCACAAGGTTGACTTTTGAATTTAGCTATCGGGGAATTTTAAGTTCTTCACGAATATCTAACTGTTTCACAAGGTTGACTTGTGAATTTAGCTATCGGGGAATGTTAAGTTCTTCACGAATATCTAACCGTTTTACAATGTTGACTTTTAAATTTAGCTATCAGGGTATGCTAAGTTCTTCACGAATATCTAACAGTTTTACAAGGTTGACTTGTGAAGTTAGCTATCGGGGAATGTTGAGTTCTCCACGAATATCTAACTGTTTTACAAGGTTGACTTGTGAATTTAGCTATCAGGGAATGTTAAGTTCTTCACGAAAATCTAACTGTTTCACAAGGTTGACTTGTGAATTTAGCTATCAGGGAATGTTAAGTTCTTCACGAAAATCTAACTGTTTTACAAGGTTGACTTGTGAATTTAGCTATCAGGGAATGTTAAGTTCTTTACGAATATCTAACTGTTTCACAAGGTTAACTTGTGAATTTAGCTATCAAGGAATGTTAAGTTCTTCACGAATATCAAACTGTTTCACGAGGTTGACTTGTGAATTTAGCTATCAGAGAATGTTAAGTTCTTAACGAATATCTAACTGTTTTACAAGGTTGACTTTTGAATTTAGCTATCAGGGAATGTTAAGTTCTTCATGGATAACTAACTGTTTCACAAGGTCTTCAGGGATATCTTTTATAAAGTTGACGATATTATTTTAAGGAACTGATGCGTTGTTTAATAGTGGAAGATAGTTTTCGAAAATTTCCTGACAATTCTTGATTGGGTAGCAAAATATTTATGTTCTGCAGAATTTGATTTATTCGCTATATATCTTATAGAATATAACCTTATAGTGATACTCGTAGCTGCATGTGGGATATCTTTGGAAAATTATAACACATAAAGGAACAAAGTTAAACTTTCTAAACTTAAGAAAATGCTAAGAACTTTGTGAAGGCAAGATTGATAAAATGTAATCATCAGTGCTTTGGAATGATTTTCGCTACGTGAAGCAATGCAACTTCGCCTTTATATATACATATGAATATATATGTACATATAATAGTTTTTGAAAGAGAAAAAGTCCTCTATATCTAAATTTTTTAGTAATTCCTTTAAAATTAGCTTTGATTTTTTTAGAATGGATTTAAAAATAGCGTTATATGGGACCCTTGAGTTAAATTTGAGTCTTTGATTTAAATCTGACCTTATTTTCTTGGTGGATTTATGTTACGCATATTTATATACATACATAAGTTAACTAATGCAAACCTGGAAATATGTTACAGAGCTAAAGTTTAGAGTAAAGTGATTTATGCTGGTGAATATTTATTTTATGGTCTTTTTTTCCTCTATAAAAGGAAGTATTTGGTGAAAAAGCTCGTTGATATTATAATTAGTGTTTGCTAATGGTAGTAATAAACACTATTGATATGACTATACCTCAATTTAGTACATGAGAATGCTAACACTTAATACTGAGGTGAATGACCGCGAGGGTCATTATTATTTTAAAAGTGAACTGAAATAAAAGCTAGAGAGCAAAATTAGTTGTGGATTGGACGTCAGCTTTTAGAGGGGATGATGCTTAATTATGTGATAATGCAGAGGTAAGAAATCTGACATTGGGAAGGGATGAAGTGCAGAAGCTGAAGAAGAGCACCACAGTCGCTTCCTCAGAGATCTGGCAGAAGTTGTTTCTATCACGTCTTAAAAGTCACAGCCTGTAATGGAAGATACTTAATTACCAAAATATCGATTGCAAGCTAGCATTGGAGTATGGGATAAGATAAAGTGAAGAGCTATAAAATAACGCCATTTTCGGAGTGTTGCCTAAATACAAAACACCCAAATTTATATATTACAACTGCGATTTGGGAAGAGTGATGGACGGAATTGAGAATGGGTATCAGATGATGGTTTTGGAGCTATGTAAAAACGAGGAGGTAAGAAGATGTGAAGTGAGGTAGCTGGAGCTTTTGGTGCACGTGGCGAAAATAAAAATAAAGATCAGTTTAAGTACGGAAAGAAACTTATGATGGAAAACATGTTCTATCAGCACAAACACTAATAAACATAGAACATGGATAGGTAAAGGAGAGAAGCATATTGTGTAAGTATAATTGATCGTAAAATGCTCCGGGATGTTTTAATGTGAAATTTGTGAGAGGGATGAATATAGGATTATCTGACAACATGTATGTGCTTTGTGATGTTAATTTGGTTGGTGTGTGGGCGAAAAGACGTGAGAGAAGTTAAAAGAAAGGGAGAATCGGAAATGATGATAATAATAATAATAATAATAATAATAATGATAACGATTTTATATTACGCTCTTGAGAGACAGTAACAATCACAGATCCGCCCGAGTCACATTTCCTTCCAAAGATTCAATTAGATTTTAGGTCAAACTTGCATTACTCGGGGAAGGAGGGTGGGGGAGGGGTATATTCATATCACGGTCTAATTCCTCCAGAACGTTGTATTGGGGTGGGGCAGCTAATTGTTGTCTTCTTTGCCACTGCCTCTTTATTCTTGCTTAGTCTGTTCTCTACCTCTTTGCTAAATCCTGAGAAAGTCACATTTTGTGTGCTGGATTCCGTTTCTTCCGAGCACTTTCCTCCGAAAGGTAAGTCATAATGGTTTAAAAGTTGTATTAAATGGTGAAAAAGAGAAGGTGTGACAGGGGAGGGAGAAGTGTATAACTACTATAAAGTTAAAAGTTAGTAGTATTATGTGTTTTAGATGTGAAGTTTAAGATCTCCAGTCGAATGGACTAATATTTCTTTTTTTGTCTTTTTAATGTGTTGTTATTTCATTTACTAATGTATTTCAATTATCTTTTCCTTGGTTGTTTCTTTTAGTTCCATTCTTTTATCCTCACTATATTATCTTTGGGTTGTTATTTTTTTAATATATACTAATGGACTTTTTCGTAATTCCTTCTTTTACTTTCATTATTATTATTATTAATTTAGTTATTTATTCTCTTTATTCCAATCATTTTTAGGTATTTTTATTTATATTCAGGGTCTATTGGGACTCGTTGATGCGCCAGTCTCCTTCGATTGATTTGGATTTGTGCTTTATCTTGCGTTTGGATCTGAGTCTTTATCCCCCCCCATCCTGCCTGCCAGTTTTTAGCATGTCCTCATTTATCCTCCATATTTTCTCAGTTCTTTCATGTAACCTGATGTTAAATAGTTTCAGTTTGGTGAAGTAATGTAGGTCTACTTTTCTTCTCTCGAATCTTTTTTATTCCAGTAACCATTACAGTATCCTATTCTGCAATCTTTGTAAACTTTACATCTTGCATTTAGAGGTGAAGTGGCGAGATGCAATGGGGTTGCACTCACGGAGAGGCAGATTATTGTCATTCACACAACTCTCTCACTAGGCTGCCACCATCGCTCAATTCAAGTACCAGCTTTCACATCAACCTCCCAAAATGTTGTCCATCCACGCGAGCTGCCCGGACCCTGACTTGAGGCGACTAATAAGAATTTCAACCATAGACGGCTCCATTGGTAACCCCGCGAACAGTTTTCACTCTCAAATCAGCTTCAAAGAAACCCCATCGCTCAACAGAATTTTTGACGCACTCGCCATGGCTCTTCAACAAGACAACAACCAGCAACCCTCTACCACGGACACGACAATAGTTTCAGCGATTCAAATGCAAATGTCTCAATATTTGCCAGGTATGCCGAAACAATGGCTCCGTCTCCGCGAATCGCCCTCGGAATCGTTTTTTCCATTTTCCTTGTGGGTGTTATTTATCATAATTTTGACTCGTGTGCAAGTTGTGAGTTTCTTTTCATATATACTCGTATATATATATATATATATATACTAGAATTTTATAGAAAAACACAAATCACTGAGACGGCTGGTGTCAGTTTCTTTCTCAAACTGTACTGACCACAAAACAAACCTAATCTCAATACGAAAGTCCAACGGACACGCCGCTGGCGTCTGGCATAATCTCAGAGTGAGGCTCAGAGTTGCTAAACAGTATCTGCCAATGTAGCCGCACAGAATGATATGCTCGAAACCCATATCTCAGTAAAGATTCATCGCAGCGGAAAAAGTCATAAGCATTTTTTTTAGCATTACCTCCTCTATAACTTTGGTTTCTATGAAATCTTTCGTATCCGCGAGGGAAATGCATATTTGTTCCATTTTTTACTCATTTTTTACTGCCAGACGTAAGACTCATTCCGTTCTCCTTCTACGAGTCTACTGAGACATATCCTATTTGACAGAATTTATTATTTTGGCGGGGCTGGGTTTTCGCGGGCCGGATTGCAATATTAATGCCGAGCAAGGTGGCGGGCCGGACGCTAGGCCTTCGCGAGCCAGAGGTTGCCCGCCCCTGATCTAGGGGACTCCATCATCCTGCCTCTGCACTCACCGTGGGAGCAACGCAGGGCTCAAACCCCGACCTTTTCCTCCGAGATCCAGATACGGGGCTCAACTTCCTCGTTGACAACGGCTCTACCCTCTCTATACTTCCAGTCTCGCCTCAGAATGACGTCGACCTCCAATGGTCTACGCGTTATGACGGTTTCCCCCACCCTTTGGCGATTGCTAACGTCGGTCACGCCATCCCAGGAGCTCCCTTCCTGCAACACTTCTAGCTTTTCCTAGACTTAGAAGGGCGTGCTAGCACTAACTGAGTGTCTGGAAGTGTTATTCACGGCACTCCCTCCTGCGCCCCGCCGTTCACTCATACTGCGCCTCTTCCATTGTTCGGAGCCTTTCGGAATGCTGAAGGTTTTAGTGAAATGTGTGCAACAGAAAATATTAATCCAAAAGTAAGTTTATAAAAGTGAGACTTTGATATTAAAGGATACTGAAGGGTTGAGAAAGTCAGCAGCTCAAATAGACAAATAGAGAGGGAATTTTGGTGTCAGAATGATTGATAGCGTGAAAAAAAATGGTACGAGGAAAGGTGTGAATGAGATTGTGACATTGCAGGTTCTAAGTTGGTACAGTCATGTATAAATAGAATTAAGAAAAAAATCATGAGTGTGTTGATGCTAGAAGGGCTGAAAACGCGCGTAAAAGTGATTTATCATGCGAAAGTGTGCATAAGGGAAGGCACTATATTTGATAGGTCTGGATGGCACCAGGGCGTTTTGAAATACATGTATTCACATAACTTTTTATATATTATTGTTTTAGGCCCTCATAATTTATTAATGCCTTTTAAATATAAAAGTAGAGTTTATCGCCATAAACACTATATCTCCGTGACACCAGACTGTGTGTGCAAAAGACAGTATCATTGACCCTCTGATATTCACGCTCGAAATTTCTTTTTAAATAAATCACTCATTAGTTATTTTGAAAGTAGATTTAAGTTGTTTTAGAACCTTAAGGTATGGTCTCTGGTAGATTACTTCCTCACTACATACCACTAAAGGAAGCAAGACGGCTTCCTGCCGTATATGACATGGAGCTCAGGTGTAATGGAAGATTGGAGAACGGCGTTCTGTTTGGCCGTCAGTGCATCGCGTCTCTTGTCCTTGCGGGCGCGTTTGATGCCTGGCCGATGGACCAGGAAGGCGTTGTCGAGAACGTGAAACTCGTAGTCAAGAATGCACATCACATACATCTGAAGCAAAAAGGAATTATTATACATAAATACCATTAGCATCGTAAATCATTAAATACATCTCAGGAAAAACAGAAGGATCATTATTATTGCCCTGATCCTAAGCCAGTGGTTTTCAACCGAGGTGCCGCGGGAGCGACCAAGAAATCAGCTTTAAAATGCCTAAATTGGCAAAAATAAGTATTTCAAACATTTAAAAACAAAATCTAACGACACTTGAAAGTATTTTAAATCTATCTTCTCTGCATTGTGAAATATAAGAAACAACGAAAAGAGAAATAAGGTAGACAGTGAATGAAGAAATGTGAGTTGTCTTATCAAATATATGTCCCAATGTTAAAGAATTATGTAATACTCATTAAAGTAAAATTTTCCATCAAACTTTGAAAGGTCAAAATTTATTTATTTTCTAATTTTAATGTTTCATTTCGTTTAAATTAGGTCAAATGTCAATGGTGGTTAATTTTGAAGTGCTTTTACGTAATTATTTATACATAAATGATTTTATATTAGGGTACCACGGCTGCTTTTAGATAACAATTAGGGTGCCACTATCATAAAACGTTTGAAAGCCCCTGTGCTAACCCAGTATGCCTGAACTATCTTCAATAAGCCATTGTCAACAAACCAACCGGCCATCAGCGCCATCAACACACCCTTCATTAATTTTAAATGTCACCGAGATATATTGATCCTTTCACCCACTCCCTCCAGAAATGTTCGAAACTATTAACAGAATCAATGATTTTCAACATGGTGACACGTTAATGGGTTAAAATGTATAATCACTCAACCGATATCATACCTCGATCGACATTTATGGTCTGTGAAACATTTAGTTGATTATTTCCATAGATTACACCTCAATCTATTCTATTGTTTTGCTGAATTATGAATCCGTGTGAGGCTTTGATATGTAGGTACTCGTGTATATTTTGTTGTAAGAGAAGCCGGTATGAATGTAAGGAAACCATGATTCTTTCAAAGTGTAGGAGAAAAATCTTGAAAAAATATTCGAATCAAAGAAAAAGATAATAGCAAAGTAAAGTGAGAAAAATGTGGCATTTTTCAGCCAGACGCCGATATCGGGTAGTTCAGGTACAAGCGTCTACCTTCAGATCACAAGGACCCACCAGTATGATCTTGAAACGACATTACATTGAATAAGGAGGCTGATATGTATTTCAATTCATAATATTGTTTACTTGTTACGCTCCATGTTTACCTCACAATGAGTGAGTATTGATCCTTTGTATAAAAGGAGACGTCTCCTCTAACACAGCTTTCAATGTACGTCAACACTTCTTACTCCCTGTCTCATCCTGTCCCCTATTATTTCATTAGTAACTCCTGCAACTTTCCGATAACCATCGTCTAATACCATTAACCATTCTTACTAAGTTATTCCTTAAACTCTTTTCTTCATCTTCCTTTATATCATTGCAAAGATGATGCACTCGAACCAGGCACAATTTTACATTTGAAAATCTCAAATTCACCCATACAATTTTCTAGTTCACAAATTCATGTTCCAACTATCGATTCATGCCATTACTCGCTCAACAACCCAGCCACCTCTTCTTTGCCTCTACCGCGAGGAGTCACACCTTATTGCTCTCCATTAACTCCATCCCATACAAACACACTAGATCAGAATTTTAAATCTACCTAGCAGTATTGTCCAATTTAGTATTTATATACATCAATCGTGATAAAATGGTTAATAAATTATAAGACAGGTCATTCTTGGTCCACCCTGTGTTTTTTTTTACAGTGTATATGTATCGAAATTTGTATGAACAGATGTATACGAGTACATACACTGGATAAATTTCCGCAAACGCAAAGTTAGAATCAAACTTTATGTCTAATAAATCGTTCCATGGATTTTAGGAGAGAGTGATTCTCTAAAAGGTTCTAGAATAAGCGGCATTAACAAATTCGGTGTTAGGGAGATGTCTTTCCTCATGCGATTGCTAGCCTACATTTTTGTCACACCACCTATTAATAGGCAAACGCTAGGAACATGGTGAAGCCATAAGAAAACACATTAATTGCATTTCGAGACGAGATGCCGGGAACCAGTGTGCGTTTAGACAAAGCAAAGCAAATAAACCTCGATTGTATCAGTTGAGACAATCGTATATAAGTATAGGGACAACGGCAATCAAAAGTGTCAAGAGAAGTGTAAATAAACTCAAATTATCAGCAACTAATATTATAAATACTTTGTGCTACTAAGGAACGAGGTGGAGGACAGGATCCAGTTGACCGTATGAATTACGCGCTCATCGAACCCTAGGTTTCCCCGGGCAGAGAACCTTGGTTACCAGAACAGGTAAGACATCGGGCGAGCCAACGCTCCTGTAAGTCTCCTTTCGCAAGCGAATTCATGTTTTTATTCCTATCCTTTAGAAACTTTACTACTGGAGAGCATTTCCGGGGGGCTCTTCCCCTCCATCGACTCACGCAGAAAGAATATCGGTTCCACAACCACATGGCGTCACGAACGCAGGGCATCCCTCAAACCGTTACGGAATTTCGTCATTATCGCGCACCTGTTTTTCCTCGAGCTAAACGCCGGGCTGGGGAAACAGCATTTTTCCCCTCACTCTGGTCTCACCCGAGTAATGCTTCTCTGCAGGAGAAAGATATACAAGATGGTAATTTCCCAAGGGGAGCAGTGGATATACAAGTATGGAACGAGCTTTAATTAATTGATTAGCACCCAGAATATGGTTATAGAGTACTTCATTTGTATCCGTCCTCCTAACGTTTGCCGTAATGTTTGCATCGCCCTCAAAGAAACCCTAAGCCAGTAAAGGGCTTCACTAACTATTGCGTTTAGCCATCTTCTCCAACGCAGTTTGCACTGTGGAAATTATCCGTAATACCGAACTACATTCAACCAGCACAAAAATAGTCTGATGGTAATTGGTATAACGGGTCGATATTTTATCCAACTGCTCGTAAATATTTTAATATTTTGTATCAAAGTTTTACTTGCCATTAATAAAACCAAATTTTACTAATTTTATTGTACCAAATAATGAGTTGAACTGTTTCGTTTCCTAATTGCAATCCAGGTAGGAGAGTATTACCAAATTCGACTCGCGCCAAGAAACTTCGCAATCCTGAGTCTGCCTCATTCTAATGAGCTCGGAGACTTAATTTTATCCTCAACAAAATCGAGCCCAACTTTGATCCATTATAAGATGAACTCAGATCTTGGACTTATTCTCACACAAGGCAAGTTTCAGTTTCATAATTTTTCCTACAAACAAAAGGAAAGAGAATTTGTAACATTCTTATTCTTCCTATTAATTAACAGTGATGATGACCTTTTCCCGACAGCATTAGTTGGCTTTCTTGCGATTAACAGTAATTTTGACCATTTCATCACAACCTTATTTATCTTCCTTATGATAAAAGGTGATGGTAACCTTTTCTTTTCAAAATCATTTATTTCCCTAATCACTAGCAGCGATTTTGAAATTTCCCCCAAAGCTTTATTTATCTTTCTAATGACTAGCATCCTTTTAACCCTGTCGCCACTGCTTTGACCTTTTTCCAACATCATTATTTATCTTTCTAATAACTAACAGTAATGTTGGATTTTTTACTACAGCATTATTTATCTTCTTAGAGATTAACATTGAGTTTTACCCTTCTCTTGCAACATGCTTTATCTTCCTCGTGACTAATACTGATCTTGACCTTTTCTCAACATCATTCTTTATTTTCATAGTGACTATTAATGATATTGACCATTTCCCTATAACATTCTTTATCTTACTATTGACTAACAGTTATCTTGACCTTTCTCAACGTCATTCTTTATCCTCGTAGTAACTAAGTGATCGTCACCTTTCTCAACAGCATTATTTATCTTCCTAGTGACTAACAGTGATTTTGACCTTTTTCTTAAATCATTATTTATCTTCCTAGTGACTAATAATGATATTAGCATTTTCCTATGGCATTCGATAATGACCTCTTCTTAACGCCATATTTTATCTTCATAGTAACAAGTGATCGCGACTCTTTTCCCCACGGCATAATTTATCATCCTAGGGACTAATTTTGGCTTTCTAAACTAAACGAAAACAAGCTCTGAACGCCAATGAGTGCCGTACGGCGCGAATTTATCTCATAGCAATTTTTTTCACCCATGTTCCGGACCTCTGAAAGAAGCTTGGTTTCCTGTAAGTTAACAAGGGTTACAGAGAGTCTTCCAAACACCTACTCCAAACTTTTTTACGTTCTTATATCAACAGAAACAAACACCCCTATCTAGCTATGAAGGTGGTTTTAGAATGATCAAAGAATTACATCAAAGTTGTAGTTTTTCGGTTCTAATTTGTGAAGTGTGATGGAAGCAATGAAGAAACTGGTTTTGTAAATGTTACTTATTAAAAAAATAAGCCTACTGGGATATTGGGTATAGCATTTCAGAAAAAGATTGATAGGGAAAGTAGTTGAATTAGTGAGAGTGAAAAGGTGTAAAAGTTACATAGACCAAGTAAACGCAAGAGAGAGGGGGGAGGGGGTAGGCTTGGAATGGGAGAGTGCACACAATTCTCTCAATCTACCTCAATTTATAAAATTGAAAATTGAGAAAAGAAATAAGGTTTCGATCTGTACTTATTACATATAAAAAAGAGGTTGGATGTTGTTTTTTTTAAATATTGGGTGGGGTCGAAAGAGTGACAGAAGCTTCAATAAAAGACAGTTCGCAAGCCAGAACTAAACTAAAACACTAAAATAGAAACATAGTAGATTTAAAACCGGTAGAAGTTGTATTCAGTTCTGTCACAACAGTCAATGAACTCTTGAACTTCTCAGGTCATAAACTCGCCTCCAGATTTGCCGAAGCAAACAAATGGACGAAAATGGATTCGCGACTATTACCTCTGAAAAACGATCCGCGACTATTATCTCTAAAAAGATTCGCGATTATTATATCTGAAAATGGATCCGCGATTATTATCTATGAAAATGGATCCGCGAATATTATCTGTGAAAAAAGGATCCGCGAATATTATCTGTGAAAAAAGGATCCGCGAATATTATCTCTGAAAACGGATACACGACTATTATCTCTGAAAACGGATACACGACTATCCTTGCCGAAAATAGATCCATGACTATCACTATCATCCACGAATAAGAATCCATGACTATCTCCAGGAAAAGGGATCCATTGCTATCTTCCCCAAAAGGGATCCATAACTATCATCCACGAAAAAGGATCTATAGCTACCTCTACGAAAAGGGATCCATAAATATCTCCTCGAAAATGGACCAGAAAAGGAATCCATGAATATCCTACAGGAAAAAGAATCTATATGCAGTTATCTCCCTGAAAATGAATCCCTAAATATCTTTCACGAAAAACGCAGCAAGAAAAATTCATGGCTCCGGCTCTGGTTCTGTCTGGCTCCGGTTCCGGCTCTGGTTCCGGCCCCATTAAAGTTCTAAAATACAAATGTTATTGAAGTGATAATTTATAATACTCAATTATAAATAAATGAATGCAGGGGCAATTTTGATTTGTAGTAAAGGATAAAAATACTCTTTTTAATCATACCCTATTAAAAATACAAATGCAAGGAAAATAATAATATGTATACAAGTTTGAGTTTTGACAACAAAAATTATAACAAAATTTTAGACAAATTAAGATTCATTCCTTTAAAAAAATTTTTTATCTTTTTTAATGTTGCAAAAATTTAACAAAATTGAGATTGAAAATTATAAATAATAATTTGTCCTTAAAAATAAGATAGCTTCTACTAAGTCTTCTTTCATTACACATCTCAAATCTGATTTTATAATTTTTAATCCTGAAAAGAGACGTTTCACACTAACTTGACTAATTGATAATGCAATAATGATTTGTGCAGCATCTCTTATAAATTCAGGGTACTTTAGTACTGCTTCATGTACCGATAACTTTGACTGGCGGTTATATTTTTCGACCTCATTAAAAGGCTCGCCTACTTCTAACTTGAAATTACTAAATGCAGACTTAATAGGAGAAACATGTCGAGCATCCTGTTTACTTTCCAATCGAGATCGTTTTTTTTTGCAGACCAAGTTTTTTATCAATTATTTTTTTCAAAATAAAACTCATTATCTGAAATACTTCGACTAGCACTAGGTGCTGAAGATGGCGTATTTGCAGTTTCCTCTTCTGGACATTCTTGAAAATTGCTCATTCTTAATGTTGTTATATACAAACTCTTTGGCTTTGAAATGTTGTTCATTAGTTAATAAGCATCTATATTTTAGGTCCAGATAACACCAGCCAATAGCACATCATTTTCCAGTAAAAGATTTTTTCTTGTTTCCATTGAAGTCTTGATACCTTCAGCTATAATACTCTTAGTTTGAGAGAGGGAATAAATCAAAGACTTCCATTCCTTAAATAACTGACCAGGAGTCAAATATTCAGCTTTAATTTGCTTTGTAATAATATATGGTTGATGAAGCACATTGACAAGTTTTTTCACTGAATCTCACATTGTTTTTGGTATCATAACTTTAGGGTTCACCAGGTTAATTAGAACAGGGTCCAATCTCACTAAGCGCTGATCTAAAATTGTTACCTTTCCACAAGTTCGTTAAATTATTTCTTCAATTTTTTATTTTCTTGAAGTTACTACAACTTGCTTTATCTTGGTTAAAAGAGTGGCTGTATGTTTATGTGCTAAGCCATCACGAATGGCAAGCTGTACAGTGTGTACAGCAAAACGCATATGATGGATCTTGAGAAGATTGAAATTTATTATCCAGTATTATTTAAATGAACAGGTTCTACTGCATCATCAGGTTCCAGTTTTGGAGTCTTTTCGTCAGAATCAACTACTACTATTTTACATTCTTTTTCTCTCTCTTGGTGTTTATTTAACTTTTCAATTGTACTGATAATATTTGATAAGTATTATCAGTTACAATGAACAATACATTATTTATTTCTATTTTATACTCTTTCAAAACATCATTCCCAAGCTTATAAAGGTACTCTCTCGTATGTTGGGCTTGAGGGACTCTTACTACTAATGTACGTGTCACTATGTTATTGCTTTCATCAATAAATCTTACATTTATTGCAAAATAGTGTGTTCTTAAACGTGAGCAACCATCCATTTAAAAAAATAAAAAACGTTCTTTTAGTTGATTTTTAGGGGCACATTTTTGTTCTTTTGCTTTTTCAACTACCAAAGATCGAATACTACTTTTATCTAAACTAATTTTGAATTTTTGTGGCATATCGCCTATTAAATCTAGCATAGCTGGCTTACAAAAGACAGAAACAGGTAGGGAATTCTTCCTCACTAATTCTCGTGTTATTTTTGAACTGATCTGGTGTTATGGCCACATTCTAATTTGTACTGGTAAAATATTTAGTAAAGCTCTGGTTGGCAGTTGCTGATACACGAGAAGTACTGGCTGATGACTTTAGCATTTGCCTCTTTTGATTCTCTTCTAGAATCATAGAAACTTCAAGATGATTAAGATATTTATGTGGCGTTTCAAATTATATGTTCTTTTTGAATTATTTCCTTTTTTGCTTGAAGGTCTACTAAGTTTTGCTCCACAAGTTCAATTCCGTTCACCTTCATCTTCAAAATTACATTTACAAACATAATCTTTATGATCTGTAGTAACAGTAAAAAGTCAACTATGCTAGATTTTTCTCTTAACCTTTTGTCATTATTGAAGGCTTCAAAAATATAACTAATATATTTATATAGAATACTTATTTCTTAGTCTTTATTAATAAGATTGGATTTTGTAGTTTCATTCTTATTGTAAATCTATATATTTCTGAAAAGAAGTAAATAAAAATACACTTTTGTTACAAACAATTAAAACTACATTGTACATCAAAATTTTACCCTAAGGTAGAAAAATTAGCTTTTTGCAATAACGTTGCCCTAAGAGATGCGAAGTTTCTAATTTAATTTCGCCAATCTCTAGTTAGTTCTAATCTAACCTTTGGCTATTTAAAACCAAATTATGCTAAAATATCCTACACCTAACATAGGAATATACAGTATATCGTAAAATAAACAAATACATTATTGTGTATTTCACGATATACTGTATATTGTTAAGTAAAATAGTAAAATACCATAAAAAAATCATTATTTGAACTGATGTTATCTTACGAAACTCTTTTATAAACAAACAGTTGCCATATTGACGTTATTTCCGCTAATCGCATTCTAAAAACCTTCTCTAAATAGTATCGTTAATGTGACGTCAGTAATAAGTTATTATTTCTATTATTTTTTAGCCAAACTCCAAGGTTTCAGAAAGTCAAACCTCCCCTAAAGTTTTGCAAGTTATTTCAATATTTTAAAGTTCACTTTGAGCGGTTATTTATATAAAGAATTGCATTTAACAATTATGTTTCTGCAAATGAACTTTAGTTCCTTTAATGATGTACTCATGATTAATGTGATTGTCATGAAAATGACTGCACAGTTCTGGTGGCGGCGAAGTTCTAAGGGACAGACTATTTGATGCATTAGTATAATAGTTTCAATAGGCAGAGTTGTATTTATACAATTTGCCTTATAAAAAGTGGACTATTTGCTTATGTCCAGATTTCTAGCCGGCGCCGGTGATATTTTAGTGGCTCTGACTCTGGCTCCGGCTCCTCTGGTTCTGGCTCCAGCTCCGGCTCCACATCCCTGCGAAAAAGGATCCATAACTGTCTCTCCGAAAATGGACCAGAAAGGGAATCCATGAATATCCTCCACGAAAGAGAATCTGTATGGATCCATATGGAAAATGGATCCATAAATATCCTCCACAAGAAATGATCCATAACTATCTCCCCGAAAAGGGATTCATGATTATCCTCGCAGAAAAAGAATCTATAACTATCTCTCCGAAATAGTATCTATGATTATCCTTGCAGAAAAAGGAACTATAACTATCTCTCCAAAATAGTATCCATGACTATCCTCCCCGAAAAATGATACATTACTCTCTCCCCGAAAAGTGATCCATGACTATCCTCCCCGAAATAGGATCCATAACTCTCTCCCCGAAAAGTGATCCATAACTATCCTCCCCCTAAAGGATTCATAACTATATTCTACCCAAAAGGTTCCTAACTATCTCTCCGAAAGGGATCCATGACATTCATTCTGAAAATGGATCCATCACTATATTCCCAAAAGATATTCATGACTAACCTTAATGAAAAGGATCTATAAGCATCCCCAAAAATGCATCTATGACTAGCCTTCAGGAAAAAAGATCCACGATTAACATCCACGTAAAAGGATCCATGTAAATCTCCCTGAAAAGAGATCCATGACTATCCTTCAGGAAAATATCTATGACCATTCCCGAAATAAATTTATGAGTATCCTTCAGGAAAAAGGATCTATAGACATATCCAAGAAAAAGTATCCATGACTAACATCCACGTAAAAGGATCCATGAAAACATCCCTGAAAAGGGATCGATTTCTATCCTCCCTGAAAAGGGATTCAGGAATATTCTCCCCCAAAAGAGATCTATTACTATATTTAACGAATATATATATATATATATATATATATATATATATATATATATATATATATATATATATATATATATATATATATCCCTGAAATGCGATCCATGACTATCATCCACGGAAAAGGATCTATAAGTTTCCCCGAAAACGGATCCATGAATATCTTCCAAGAAAAAGGATCCATAACTATTTCCGCGAAAAGAGATCCATGAGTACTTTCAGGAAAAACAATCTATAATCTCCCCGATAAGGGATCTATCAATATCCACTCTGAAAGGATCCATAACTATCTCGCAAAAATGGGATCCATGACTATTCCCCCAGAAAAGGGATACAAGACAATCCTCCACGAAAAAGGAACCATAATTATCTCCAAGAAAAGGGATCCATGACTAACCCCCACGAAAAAGGAACCATAATTATCTCCAAGCAAAGGGATCCATGACTACTCTCCACGAAAAAAGAATCTATAGCTATTTCCCTGGAAAGGGATGCATGACTATCGTCAACGTAAAAGGATCCATAACTATCTCCCCGAAAAGGATCCATGACTATCCTCAACGAAAAAGGATTCATAATTATCTCCCCCAAAAGAGATCCATGACTTTCCTCAACACAAAAGGATTCATAACTATCTCCCCCAAAAGAGATCCATGACTCTCCTCTCCGATAAGGGATATATGACTATCTCCAATAAACCGGAATTACAGAAATAGGTAGAATATTCGTAAATAATATATCCGTGTTTGTCTCCAGCTTATTCTTGGATAAAGATTATGAACAGATTCTTTTGTCTTCTTGAGAAATATTGTAAATCACACCGTACACGTCACAGCACCACCCAAGTAAGCCCGAACCGTCAAGGGGTGTTTGTTTTATCCTATACAAATATGAAAGATCACTTTCCTCTCACGTCACCAAATATTCTCGCAATACTTTACTACCAAGAAAGAACTATTCAATGAAGGGTTTAATCTCCACTTAGAAAAGGAAACAGCATAAGTTAGTCAAACAAAATGAGACTAAAAATCTCTAAAACCAGAAAATCCAAAACCTTTCGAGAAATGATAAAATAAATATTACAACTCTAAATTTAAAAATCTACCAACGAATTTTCTAGATCTTAAGGGGGGCTAATGTTTAATCAGAAGGAATAGATTAAAGGAGAAATGTGTGTGTGTGTGGTGGAGGGGGATGAAGATGCCCTTCTAATTGAGTGGAGAAGATGGCAGTCGGAGAGAAATGAAAAAAAAACTCAGAGAAGTCGGAGCAGAGAAGCTGTCAAATTACTTCAACCATTTCTTAAGATCAACATTCAAGGCCAAGTTGTGGTGGAGAAATCGACAGGGAAAGAATCTCACGTATATTGAAGAAACCTGAAGCAGTTCTTTAAAACCGTGTCAACCTGTCAAATCTCTTTAACCAATTCCTAACATTACCATTAAAAATCCCGTTGCGGTGGAGAAGTCACCAGGCACAGAATTTCGTATGCTGAGAAACTTTAACTTCTGTTAAACTGAATCATTAAGGTGCATAATCTACTTAACCCTTTCAAGGAAAGTGGTTCAAATAATGTACCACCTCTTTGGCTACGTTTGCTGCGTGGTGGTGCAAAAAGGGTACCACTTTAAAAAAAGCATTTTTCGAATTGAGTAGCAGCTCAGAATCTGTACCCCCTTCATAAATGCACTCTCTGAAGCTTCTAAAGGCATTTGGATACAAATTCGGATGCCAAAATTATTTACCCTCATTGTGGCTGAACCGTCGAAGGAGAATGCTGCGTCATCGTCACTCCCTAATTGAAATTAGCAGAAATTTAAGTTTTTTGTAAGGTAAATATAATTCTTTTGATATATTTTTGTTTCCTAGAGAGGATTAAAGTATTTATGTTGATATTATCAAATAAATCATCAACACGCTCAAGTAATTCGAAAAAAGGTGGTACGTTATCTGTACCACCGCCACAAATGTATTATAGATGTTCATATTGGCCTACGCATTTACAACCTATTTTCGCCGGAGCTTGAAGATAGTGAAGAGAATATAGTATCCCCTATTAAAGAATATTCACAATCGTCGTCGTCAGACAGTGATTTGGACGATGTACCATTATCTACAATTTGTCTTCTGCTCAAGCGACTGGACCGAAATGAAGAAAAAATTATTCAGTGGAAGGAGAAACAAATTTTCAAAGTCATTTGGAGTAACTGATGCTCTAAGACAACTAGATGAAACTACTCCTTGCAAAATATTTCTTGAACTTTTTTCAAATCAAATTATTGACCATATTGTTTTTCACACAAATTTATATGCTCATCAAGAAATTTGTCTCAGTTAGCAATGATGAAATGAAATGTTTTCTTGCGATTAATTTGTTTATGGAAATTAAAAAACTCCCCAGTTACAGGGATCACTGGAGTAGTGATTCAAAGTGGAATGATTCCTTCATTTCCAATTTGATGTCTGTAAAAAGATTTGATTGGATCTTAGGCAATTTACATTTGAATGATAATGCCTCAAAGAGATTCCACAGACTTCGACAAGCTTTATAAAGTGAGGCCTTTACTTCAAATGCGTATTTTAAATCTCAAAAAAAGGTTTTCTGCCTAGCGAAATAGTTGCTGTTGATGAGTCAATGGTCAGATTCAAAGGTCGCAGCACCCTAATGCAATATAATCCGATGAAACCAATTAAAAGAGGTTATAAAGTATGGGTTCTAGCTGACAAGTCAGGTTATTTCCTTGACGGGGAAATATACACTGGTAGGGAGCAAGGAAATGTTACTAAAGATTTAGGAGGTAGTGTTGTTCGGAAGCTTTTACAATTATTTCACTAGTTATGATTTAGTTAAAGATCTGAAAGAGTATTCTCTGCATTCATGTAGTACAGTAAACCAGAATAGGAAAAAATTCCATCGAATTTCAAAGAAGACAATAGTATGAAGCGAGGTGAATATGACTGGTATGTAAGTAAAGATGGAATATCTGTACAAATGGAAAGATAATATGGTGCGTGTTACATCTAGCTATGATTGCCCAACTGCTGTAGTACAAGTTTCAAGAAAAGAAAGAGATGGAAGTACTAGTCAAATCAATTGTCGTGAAGCTATTAAAGATTATAACGAACATATGAATTGTGTAGATATATTTGACCAGCTGAAGGCTTTATATGAAATAGATCGAAAAAGCCATAAATGGTGGCGCAGAATATTTTTCTATTTCCTCGATGCAGCCGTTGTAAATGCCTTTATAATCTCTAAGGATATATTACCTGTAAAGATGAATATGAAAAACTTTCGTTTGAAAATTGTTGACGGACTTGTTTCAGCAACTTATGTCACAAAGCTAAGAGAGAAAGGCCCATCCTTTAAAATTAATAGGCATAAACCTCAGATGCCACTTGAAATCAAGAAGCAAGAATCAACTCATCAACCTAGAAGAGGAACAAGAAGAAGATGTGGCTTATGCAGCACAAAAGCAAAACCATCCAGAACAGAGTGGGAATGCCTGGTTTGCAAGGTGGTTCTTTGCCTTGGAAAAAATTAAACTTGCTTTCAAGATTTTCATAAATAAAATTACTACTCATGCATGTTACAAAATAAAAAAAATATATTTTTTTATCCAAAAGGAATTAAATTTATAGAAGTTAAAAAGAAATTATTATTTTTATTTTTGTTTGTTTTGGAGGGGGGAAATTTTACTATGGAAATTTGGGCGGTGGTACACTATGAGTACCACCTTAATAATTAGTTAATTAGTTATAATTTTTAAAAAATAATAGTGAAATATCATTTTGTTGAAGATTTAGTTTCAATACCAAACAAAATATTTTATTTTATTTCAATAAATAAACCTTTGCCCTTCTAGAGCTTTTTTTTATCCTAATAATTTTGCCCATCAAAGGGTAAATAAGAAAATATTAATAAAGATAAACTTAGTCAATATTGAATCCTTTTACACCAACGTCCTAAAATAAAAACTATCAATATAAACGAAGTCTATCACTAGGATTACCTAAAAATAATTTGACATACCCGAAAAAATTATCAAAGAACTATTCATCATCTGCTTGCTGAAGACGCCTTTCGAATTCAACCTTTGAATGTGCCTCTCAACCGAGGGTGTTGCCATGGAAACGTGGCTCAGCTCACACCTCACTCAGCCAACTTCGATTAGGCCGATTTCAAAAGAAAATCCTTTTCGAAAATAACAAAATTACACTGGTTGATAGTAATTTTATTGTCTAAGAATCTTTAGCTGATTAAGGACAATTAATTTTGATATGTTTTGTTTACATGTACCGGTATATTTTTTATTTATATGATGCAAAAAATCTTTATTATTTCTTTAAATAAACGAATTGGGAAGAGTTTGCATGCACAATTTTTGACTAACTGATATTTTTCTTTTGCAGGCGAATGAAATGAATTCGGTCGGAAGATCTTGCAAAAATAAGCCCGATGTATTCTGCTTCATCTGCGGCGAATACACTGTTGTTCCTAATAGCAATCCAGTCACAAGTTTCATAAAGCGTGATTACCATGCTTATTTTGGTATGGAACTTGGTGACCAGGATAAAGTTTGGGCGTCACACATGGTATGCAAGACATGCACCGAGTATCTGCGTCGTTGAACCAAGGGCAAAAGAGTTGTCTGAAGTTTGGAATTCACATGGTTTGGAGCGAGCCGACAAAATATGGTACTGACTGCTACTCCTGCGATATTGATTTGGCTGGGAACAATACAAAGAACCGTAGCAGCCTCAATTATCCTGATCTTCAAGCAGCCTTTGTCCTGTAGCTCCTTGGGATGAATTTCCAGTACCTGTCTTTAAGGAGCTTTCTAACATGAGTGACAAAGATTCCCCCAGTGTTGAATAATGAAGAATAAGAAGTGACTTGACGATGATGCTCCACATCCTTTTCCCAAAAGGAGCTAGATGATCTAGTTCGCGATCTCAGCTTGTCAAAGTTATCTGCCGAACTGTTGCCATTCAAAGGGAAGGTAAAAACTCCTCTTTGAGATGGCACACATCACCTTCTACGCAATAGACATCAAGAGTACCTCTGTTTTTTCTGGAGAGAAGGAATTGGTGTATTGTACAGATATTGCGAAGCTGCTGCACAAGCTTGGAGTGCCACAGTACCAACCCGAAGATTAGCGACTGTTCATTGACAGCAACAAGCGATCGTGAAATGTGTTCTGCTGCACAACGACAATCAGTTTGCCCCTGTACCCCTCGCTCACTCGACAAGAATTAAGGAGAAGTACGAATCGGGTAAGTACGCGCAGGAGAAAATTCGTTATGATCAGCATAAATGGTTGATTTGTTTTGACCCGAAGATGGTGAAATCTTTGTTGGGACAACAGTCTGGGTTCACCAAGTGTCAGTGCTTTCTGTGTATGTTAGATAGTAAGAACCAAGCTCAACACTGCACGAAGAAGGATTAGCTTGCACGGGAAGAATTGGTGCCTTGACTTACTTGTGCCACGCTTTTCCAGGATTAATCACCGAGAAATTGAAAGTGGCATCTGGACGGTCCTCAACTCCGTCAGCTCATCAGTGATCTATAGTTTGAAAACTCAATGAATGAGGTGGATATGGAAGAGTAGAAGCCTTTTGTTCTGGACGTCAAGAACTTTTTTGGCAAAATGAAGGCCAAGAACTACACGAAACTTGTCACGAATATGCTGACTGCTTTCAGAAACCTCGGACGCAATATGAGCATCAAAATGCGCTACTTATTCCGACGTATGGATCGGTTTCCTGAGAATTTGGGACCAATGAGCGACGAGCAGGGTGAGAGATTCCATCAGGGTGTGAAAGAGATGGAGAATAGATATCAGGGACGCTGGGATGTAGTCATAATGGCTGATAACTCTTGGACTCTAAAGAGAGACATCTCTACCACAGAGCAGTCTACGCGTTCCAAGAAACGGAAGTTCATGCTCTAAATTCTGAACAATGATGACCTAATATCCAATTGGCATGTACTTACCTTCATCAATATCTACTATTCAATCTTCACTAATCAATTTTTGTAACATTCAATTAATAAAATTTGTTACAAAACAATGTTTTTTTATCTTAAAATCCTAATTCAGATGAGAAATATTAACGAAAATGAACTGAAAATGTCACAAGAATATAATCCATTTAGTTATAAGATTGAATTTGTTCTTTAAATCGACGTAGCACAAACCCTGAACTGATCGGAGAAAACGGACGTCATTTTCGGATTCAGCGGTGCAAAATTGTCCAAATCAGTTGAAAAAACTTAGACGACTTATATAACTTTTCCTTGTAACGGTGTGTTAAGGTTCGGATATGTGGATGATTAAAGAGAATAATCCTATCTTCCCTGTTCGACTCCAAGAATCTATTGTAGTTAATGTGACATTCTAAGGTCTATCGAATCGATATTTTACTTCCTGGATGCTCAATTTTTACGTAATAAAAGGCCAGATCGATACATGAATCAACAGACCAAGAAGTATGCTTAAATTTGTAATTCTTAGTGAGCCAACACTTGCTGTTCCACATGAGCTTATTCGACTGCGGAATTTAAACTATTTTTTAAACCCAATTAAAAAAAAAAACGATTAGCCAGATTATTCTCACTTATACTATTTCAAATAAATTGCCAATCCATGGCTACATTAAATTGCTACATTAAATAGAAGAAAAATAAACAAACTCACAGCTGAACTTATTTTTAAAATGTAAACGTAATCTGCCTTATTTATGTACATTTCTAACACGAATCGCACAACCAATTGGAATAACGCCAAATTCATCATTAAATGTAACAATTACATGTCCTGAAACATGATAGAATGTGTATTTATCGACATTTCTCCCAACTTCAACATGAAACCATAGTTTGTTTATAGTAGATCTCAGTATCAATTCGTTTATTAAGTCGAACATAAGAAATCTTGAGCGATTTTGTCCTTCCTCTTTAGGATTTGCTGTATTTTGTCTCTCTGTTCATTTCTTAAAGAGTTATTGTTTTCTCTCTTTTTCATTGTTGGGTGTGTTGCAGTTATACGTGAGTAACAAGGAGTAACAAGGAAAGTAAGTACCCTAGGAGACCTTACGGTCCATTCAAGGAGGGTACCTTTGGACGAGCAATCGAACAGGCACATGGCTGCTCAATTGTTTTGCGTCCCTGAACGGCCGCTTTTCAAGACTTTATCTAGTCTTGACTTAAACTGGTCAACAAATTCACTGTTGACAACTTCCACTGGAAGTGCGTTCAACTTACCGGAGATACTGAACGTGAAAAAGTTTCCACACAGGTTGCGGTTTTAACGCTTCAGGTTAAGTTTGAAGCCGTGATTGCGCGTTCTGTTCTCACTCAGTGTGAAAATATCCCGGCAGTCAACATTGTTGAACCCTCGAAGTATTTTGAAAACTTAGATGAGCTGACCACGCAGTCTACGGGTTTCCAGCGAGAACAGATCTAATTCCCTTAGTCTATCCTCATAACTTTTATGTCGGATAGAGGGAATCAGCTTGGTTGCCCTGGCTTGTACGCGTTCCAGCCTTGCGATATCCTTTCGAAACGAAGGACTCCAAAATTGTACGGCATACTCCAGGTGTGGCCGAACCAGGGAGTTGTACAGACAAAGTACTATCTCCTTGTTACGGTATCCAAACTGGCGCTTTATGTAGCCTAACATCCGTTGGGCTTTCTTCTCTGCCTCAATGCACTGTTTCGAGAACTTGAGGTCACTAGTGATAGTTACACACAAGTCCTTCTCAGTGTCACTCGATTCAAGAGCAGTGCCCTTAAGGATATACTGAGATTGGGGGTTTCTGTGGCCGATATGCATTACTTTGCATTTGTTCACGTTAAAAGGCATTTGCCACGTGTCCGACCACTCCCCAATCTTCCCAAGATCTTCCTGCAGGCGGGCAGTATTTCCATCCTTTGCAACGTTCATACCAAGCTTGGTATCGTCGGCAAATTTGGAAATCTTGGCAACCATGTCACCTTCCATGTTCTTGACGTAGATGATGAATAGAAGTGTCCCAGGACAGAACCTTGAGGCACCCCGCTAGTAACGGGCACCCACTTCCATTCACCACCACCCGTTGCCGTCTGCCACTTAGCAAGTTCTCGATCCAGCCGGCTACTTTTCCGTCTATGCCCAGCGCTAGCACTTTCCGGAGAAGGCGGCGGTATGGTACCTTATCAAAGGTTTTCTGAAAGTATAAGTACACCACATCCACCGCCTTGTCCCGATCGTGCTCACTGAACACGAAGTGGAAGAATTCCACAAGGTTCGTCAGGCATGACCGTTGCCTTCGAAAGCCGTGCTGGGAACTCCTCAGTAGCAGGTTTGACTCTAAATACAACGTCATTTTGTCCACCATCATGCTTTTCATGAGTTTACCGACTATCGAAGTCAGACTGATAGGTCGGTAGTTCGACGGTTGGCTTCGGTCTCCTTTCTTGAAGATAGGAGTCACCTCCGCTTCACGCCAGTCTCTAGGAATGCATTCAGTCCGGATTGACATGTTAAAGATTGCGCTCAGGTGTCGTGACACTTGATCGCGCACTTCTTTTAACACTTTAGGTAGAAACCCGTACGGTCCAGGGGACTTATTCGTCTTTAGGTCAGTGATCTTTTTCTTTATTTCTCCTACGGTGAAGTCCATTACCTCCAGCTTTTCCCCCGAGTAGGAATCCATTGGCTGGGGGATGGGACCACACTCTCAGTAAACACTGAAGAGAAGTAGTCGTTGAGGATGTTAGCATTTTCTGCATCTAAGTGCTTTAATGTCCCCTCCTCATTTCTCAAAGGGCCAATCGTTCGACAGATTGGTTTACGGCTGTTCACATATCCAAAAAACTCCTTGGGATTCTCTTTACAGAGTCTCGCCACTCGGAGTTCCTCAGAACGCTTAGCTGCCCTTATGCTGGACTTCACTCTCCTGGCTAGCCTCCGGTATTCGTCAAAGTCGCCCGAGATCTTTGATTGTCGGTACACAGTTCTCTTCTTCCTAAGCAGTGGCCCGATTTCTCGATTAAACCACTTTGGTTGAACAGAAGACCGACGGGGACATTTCAGAGGGATGAAACGAGATTAAAGACTCATGAATGTGGTTTTGAAACTGTTCCACGAGTCTTCAACAACATCGCACACTTCTAGCCTCGCGTCAGTCAGTCCAGCACGAAGACCTGCAAAGTCTGCTCTTTTCAAATCGAGTTTCTTCGATTTACTAGTTGCAGGCCCTGCCTTCGGAGCTTTGACTACAAATCTAATTAGTCGGTGGTCACTGCCACCGAACTCTTCGCCAACAGAGAGGTCCTCAACGATGTCATCCTCAGAGGTGAAAACCAAGTCGAGGATATTTTTTCCTCTCGTTGGCTCTCTCACCCATTAAGTGAGGAACTCGTTGTTCGCGAACTCCAGGAGTAGTGCGTTCTCGCCACAGGGTTCTCTGGTTTCCCAGTCAACTTGTGTGTTGAAATCACCCATGAAGATACACACTCTGTCATCGACAAGTTCTCCTAGCAGCTGGTACAGACCTCTGTCCTTTTCAACCTGTTGGGCAGGAGGTCTATAAAGCACCAGGGTCCTGTATTTGGCAGGACCTATCTCTAGGTCAACACCTAGTAGTTCATGGTCGGATACGATGTTGCAATCCGTCGAGTTGAGAGTATCCTTGACATACAACATCACACCACCACCCTCTCTGTCTGGCCTATCTTTCAGGAAGAACTGGTAACCGGGAATCGTGAATTGACCTTCAAAATCTCGGCTTGAGGTTTTTATCCACGACTCCGTTATGGCCACTATCTCAAGGTTCCTCAGTTACTACGAAGCCCCGGAGCTCAAGAAACTTATTCCTGATTGACCTCGCATTGAACAGAAGAACTTTGAGGAAGTCCCCTAGTGTATGACTCCCTACGCTCTCCTGTTTCCCGGCTTCTCTGGTTTCGTGGTAACACCCTTTTTGACGACCTCCGAGAAGGTCGTTCCAGGAGTGACACGGGCATGCTGTCGCACGTCCGCTTTCATTCTGCTTCGAACGCTCCTTTGGGTGCGTTTTACGACATCTTGAATAAGGTTGGCGAGAAAGGCCTTCCCTTTAAAGGAGAGATGTACCCCGTCCCTTTGGTAGAGGTCGTCTCTACCAATAAAGGTACGATAGGGGTCCACGAAGAAGACTCCTTCTGCCGTGCAGAGATCCGCCAACCTTCTGTTCACTGCGATGTTTCTTTCGTGAGCGGTTCGGGATGGACCTCTTCTTGAAAGCATCCCAACTACCACACGTTTGCGAGTTTTAAGCCCTATGTCATCCACGGCTCCCATCACCGTTTGGATGGTCTTACCACTGAGGCCAACCTTACCCCCTCTGAGGTAGAGGTCGTTGCCGCTCACCATCAGAGCAACAACTGAATTCTCAGAAATCTGAGCTTTTTCTGCCTCTACTCTGATGTTGTGGTTACCCCGTCCTGACAGGCAGCTTACCTTCACGCTAGTGCGAAGGCGAGCCGCTAGTGCGAAGGCGAGCCGCTAGCAGCGGCTGCAGATCCCGTGTTTGCGAGTGTGTATACATATCAGAATATTTCAAGTTTTTTCTTGTGTGGAAATGAAATTCTGTACGTATGTCGGAAATGAGTGTGCGTAGGTCGGGAATATGTTTAATGTACCCAGATTTCTAATTCTAAGATTTCCTTTGAGTTTCTATGCTTTTAGTTCGTTCATTATTATGTTTTATAAGCTTACTTGTCTATAAATATATGTCTCTAGAAATATAACGAAAATTATGAACTATATAATATTCACTCCTAAATTGCAGGTTAAATAAACAAAAAACATCAAACAACTTACTTTCCAGCCCCCTTACCTCTTTTGTTCTATGTTGGGGCTCCCGAAGAAGGCCCCTACGTATCCAAGAAAGATTCAAAGGTTCTTGAGGTAGGAGATGTTATAAGTGTTGTCTGCATGTTTGAGATTCGGGCAGTGAAGGAGAAGGTGTTTGGGGTTTTCAGTGTGTTGAGTGCATCTGGTGTATGTTGGTAGTGGGGCGAGGTTTATTGTGTTTGTACTCTTGGAGTAATGTGGAGTGGCCTGATCTTAATTGGAGCAGGAAAATTATGTACCTAGTGTAATGATTTATCTGATTTGTTTATTCAATGGGGTCGTTTAGGATATTGTTTAGTGGTAGAGTATTCAAAAGTGTTTGGGTGGGAGTAGTAGGGATGTGTTTTATTAGTTAGTGGTTTAGTTATGGTGGGGTTAGGGTGAGGAACAGATGTTAGAAATACGATTGGCGGTCAATAGGTTTTGCGAATCGGTAGGGCAAAACAGAGGAAGGGGGATGGCTGTTTGTGGGGATGTTAGGACAAGTTATGATAAGTCAGGACCTGCAGTCGCACGCTCCTGCCTCGTCTATTTAAGAAGCAGTAGCTGATCGCAGATCGTCAGTCACAAATTTTTCAACAATGAAGAAGGTTGAGCACCGCGCAGTGATCAAATTTTTGACCAAGGAAGGCAAGAATGCAAAAGAGATCCATGAACGCATGGTTGCAGTTTACACCGACACCGCCCCTTCCTATGCAACCATTGCTATGCTGGAATAGAAAGTTCCGCCATGGTCATGAGTCCCTTAAAGATGACGACCGTCCAGGACGCCCGTCAGACGTGACCAATGAAGACAATGTGGCCCGTTTGGAGAGGATGATCCTTGAAAATCGACGGGTGAAGGTCGAAGAAATCGAGCGACAACTTGGAATATCACATGGAAGTGTTATCAACATCATCCACAACAATTTGGCCATGACCAAGGTCTCTGCCCATTGGGTGCCCAGAAACCTCACGCCCCATGATCGAATTCAACTTCGTTAAAGTCCACAGGCATAGAGTTACACAAGCTACCCTGCGCGAGTGCGGATTCGAGGAGCTCAACCATCCCTCCTACACTCCAGATCTGGCCCCTAGCGACTATTTTTTATTCCGCCAGCCCAAGGCTGCACTACGTGGACGCCGGTTTGGGGACGATGAAGATGTCCAGCTCGCCGTCGAGGACTTGATTGAACAGCAGTCGGGAGATTTCTGGTTGTCGGGAATTCGAAGCCTCAGGGACAAGTGGCGCAAGTGCATTGAAGTCGAGGGTAGTTATATTGAAAAATAATAAAGCACTTTTCCTCATATCTCGTTTCCTTATATCCGAATTGCAAAACTTATTGACCGCCCCTCGTAGTGGATCTAGGTAGCGGAGGTTTCGGTTGTTAGGTGGTGATTGGGGTAGGATAGGTTTAATGGTCTTCTAAGTTGTTGGGAGGAGGAGAGAAGATGTAAGGATGTAAGGGCAAATGTGAAGCAAATGTTAAATCAACTAGAGAGGGGGGATGGGGTGTATGTAAGGATATAAAGAAGTAGGTAGTGAAGAGGTGTGATAGAATTATTCTTTTAATTTTCTTCTTTACTTTTTTCTTTTGGGGGCTAAATGTGTCACACAATGCGAGTTACCATATTTGTGCCTTTTTATTTTCGTCCGAGCTTCTATTCATCTCCACCCTTCAATAGCCCCCACAGAAGGAGTACCCCATGTAGACTGGTACACATGGTACCTTAGGAAGGTATGCACCCTCGCATCTTAACCAGGTTTTTTTTTCAGATCTCTTTAACAAATTTCTGCGTGAATTCGACGTCGATGTTATTGCGCTTTAAAGTTGGAAAAAAAAAATCAACACCTCTTGGAAGGTCCACCAGGGCGCGTCAGGTGTAGCATGAAGAGATTACAACTGACATCTTAGAGGTTGTTTCCCCTCGTTACCATGTAGGACTGTGGAACTCTCTACCCTCATATGTTGTTTCATGAAATAACATTGAGGATTTTTAATCTGCTCTTCAATCACACTTTGGCCACAGATTAATTGACTATTGGCTGCCGTTCTTGCCATAATAATTTTGAAATATATATATATATATATATATATATATATATATATATATATATATATATATATATATATTGCCGCAATGTTGCACCATCCAGCCCTTGTTGCCTTGGAATTGTACTGGCTATTTAGTTTTGTCTTAAAATAATATGGGCTGACGCATCAGCGGAGTGAAACTTCCCCGCTGACTTGCGTGCTTGACGTAAGGGGTAGGAAGCCCACTAGATAAGATAACTAGGTAAGGGAACTAGGTAACAGAAAATACAACCGAGTCTGTATTCATTTTCAAGGTTGATCACATTCTGGAGAGTTACGCGTCTTCCCGGTCCGGACGTCTAAAGTAGGCCACTCCATAGACTACTACAGATATTTTCCCAACATTTTGACTTCTCCTAACTTTACCATTTTTTTGAGAATCTCTCCTGTTATAGTTTCTGGCGGAGATTCTCATAACTTGCTTTCACGTCTTAGTTTTCAGTTAAATAACAATCGCAGCCATCACTATCTTCAGACTCCATCGTGTACCACCTTATCACTATTCGCCGCTTCCATTTTTATACATTTACTCTACACCTTTTGTTTTTTTGGAATAATTCTTCAAGTTTCCTACCACACAGTCCTATTTTCATTTTTCTTTCAGGTGGTAATGGAAGGAAAACATCATTTCCTTTTGATTTCCTGGAGAAAGATGCCCGTGTTTGGGGGGGGGGTTAACCTTAAGGGCATCTTGGCCTCGTACTAGGTCTTGCCATTTAGATAACCGTTTCATACAGCTCCTAGCGGGTTGATTGGTCTGAAGTTGGTCCGTCTCAGTCTCTTCTAAGGGTATCGATTTTGTATACAGTGTCGCATAAAGATCTTGAAAGGTATATTATTAGCATTTTATAGGACCATTTGTGGGAACACCCTGTATGTAAAACGGTTATTCTATAATTATATGGTTTCTAGAGCATTTTCAATGGTCGATATTGGTCAATATAGCTGACGCAAAAATTATTGAGTGGGAGAGAAATTGCCTAACTCCCCCCTTAAAGATTTTTGCCTTTTCTTTGTCTTATATTGTTTTTTTTTTATTCTTAAAATAAATGTCGTGTTTAATATTTATTGAGTTTAATTAAATTTTTACACTAAATCTGAACTTAAAAAAAGCACCTATGCTCATGCTTCCCTGTGGGAAAAATCCCCCACCGCCGTCCCTGAGACACATTAATTCCTCTCAAAACATAAAGGAGGAAGGGGGAAACACAAATGACGTGTGAATAACCATAAATCTCTCTCCACAAGAGTTTAAGTACCCTCCTTCAACTTGGAATGGTGAATGTTAAGATGCTCGAAGGGATGAGTAGAGTTACAATACCTATTACGACACGGGGGGGGGGAGGAGGGAATTTATAATATATATACACAAAATTAAGGTTAAAAAACGTCATTGCTCTAGACTTTTTAATTATTTAAGCGATAAATATTTGGATAATTGGGACGATACTGTAAATACCTATATTAATTCCAACGTGATACAAATTAGGAAAAATAGTAAATAGGGTTAGGTTTAGCATGAAAATCATGCTGCAGTTGACATCTCGAGGATTATGCGTGCTCCCGGCTCTAATGACTGCAACTTTTCACTTCCTCTATCATCACCAATTTCTCTACAAATGCCTTCGCTGGTTTCCGATTTAAATGTTGCTAGAAAATGACCTTGTTAATCGGGTTCCTTTGGGAGAGGCGCTCTATTAATTCCACCTGCGTATTTCCTAGTACCCCCTCGTTCGCCTAGTGGATAAGGAGTTGGATTTCCACGTCTGAGGGTCGGGTTCGATTTAAGGTGGTAGCGGAAACCAAAAGAATGTGGAAGTCAGCCGCTGATGAGGCGGTGCGTCGAGTCTAGGGATACGCGCAAGCAACTTCAATCACGTGCGTCCTCATACACACAAAGCCAATCAAAATCACCAGTGTCTCTTCCTCCCTTCATTCTTCGCACACACAACATATCACTCTTCGGTCTTAAAACCTACCCAAATAGTTTTATATCCACACTCTCCTGAATCTGAACGGGTGTCCTCCCCTTGGGCCACGAAAAGTTCTATATTCACGTGCCGATGGTAAAACTCACTACTCAAGCTCTATCTGCTACTTCACCCGCGACGAAGACCGGCCTTTAGTACTAACTGGTTTGCCAGCGATTATCGCTCTAATCTATATGTTATTTTCATTTTCCCGTTCGAAGATCTCGTCCTCAATTGAAAAGGAACAGACGATGCAATAGAGCAACTAACATATTTTCTATGGGGTTCGGGTCGTCGTGGCACTGTGATAGCAATAGATTTTTAAATCTTTAAACCATTTTTCCAATATACATACTGTCCGTATGTTTTGCATCGTTGTATGGGTGGCTGTGCGAATTTCTAGCAGTCGCTAGTATAGTCACTTATACAAAAAAAATGGAGCGTTGTACTATTGAAGATAAAACTGCCGACCCAGCCTTAGTTTTTTCGCTAGTAGTAGAGGGATTTCTTTCAAAGGAGCCGAATAATCTTGTTTTATAACTGTTCCATCGATTTTAACAAATGCGCAGGTATGTACTATTAGCACCAAAAACCCCTATGACATTAAGTTTCTTCCATTATGTTTTATGGTTTGTGTGTTTTATGGAAAAACGCTTTGCCACCTTTACTCCAAACAAGTCTTCTGCAATTATGAACAAATAGATGTATTTTTGTTTAGTCGCTTTATAATATTTGATACTAAAAATAAAAAAATTTCTCACGTTGAACGTACTTTGCAGACGTGAACCTTGCGACAAGTTGAGATTTTCGAAGATATCGTTTCTTTCTTACCATGGAACAGTGGAGGTAATTTAGGTATAGGAACATCTTCACTTCTCTCTCTGAAACATCTCCAGCTACAGGTAAACCTTGATATATTCGCTTTTAAGGGCATCTGAGTCAACTTTAGATTTTTATAATGTAACTAATATTGTTCTGTCGTAATCATTATCAGTCTGTAATAGGTTGAGCTTCCTTTGCTTCTTGGCACACTTTTCACTGTTGTTGCGTCCCTATAGTTGCATAGGATTGTCAGACGAAAGGTGTTTCCTTTACAGCAAATTCTATTTCGTAGTTTATTCTCTAAAATTCTGGAGAATCATAAAGGCTGCTAAAAACTATGCGTTTAAAAATATTTGACTTATGTATACATCTGACTTCATATGTGTATATATGAATATTTTAACTCGACGCATACATGAGGTGGACCAAAATATAAATACCAGCTGTTTAAACTGTCATATTTCTGTCAGCAATTATAGAAAAATAAAACAACTGTCAACGATTTGTTTTGTATGAATACCAGACCCCGTCATGAAGTTGGGTAGCTTATGTTATGCTCTTTTTCGAATGTATGTATTAAAACAGGACAAATTGAGAGACCTTTCAGATTTTCAAATAAGGCAAATAGAGGTCCGGTGGCTGGGGTCAGGTCGCCAAATCGCTGAGTTGTGTCATGATTTGAGATGAAATGTGGCTGAGGTAATGGTGGCATAGTGAAATCAGGGAATAAACAACTCTGGCAAGAGTACCTATGAATGGAAGAAGAAATTATGTGACCGAGATTGTAGAGCAATAAAACGATGTCAAATAAAACATAAAGCCACAGTTGTAAAATTGATTTCAGAACTACACCACTAACTTGCCACCTCATCGTCGAACAAAACAATTTGTCAAATTCTTATTCAGGTGAACACCATGGAAGGGTTGCAATTACCAAACCTCTCCTATTTGACATCAACATTAGAGAGTTTTTAGTTTTGAGTGAGCGGGTCCATCGTACAGTACAAACCTTTTCCTCCAATATTAGCCTTCGAATTGTTCAAGACATGCCCACATAGGTATTAGAATGGTAAACTACATAGATTACCCTGCCCAATTTTTTAATCTTAACATTATCGAACATCTGTGATTTGCATTGGAAAAAAATGTTGAGAGCGGCTTTCCTCTGCCAGAATCGCTGAAGGAACTGGAACAATCTTTGCTTCAAGAATGGCTCAAAATGCCAGTAATAACTCCTAAAAAGCTGTATGAGTCAAGTTCTCAATACATACCGGAAACTCGTGGTCTTCGGCTCCAGCTCGTGTCCGAGCATCGGTTTCGTCAGTTATCTGGTCTTCTCTGCTGATGTTTGTGTCGGATATGACTTAGGAGACAAATAAGGCCAGAAAGAAAACAGAAACGAATGCCATTCGCTGAGGAATGTGTTTCGGGCGATCATGGTTGCGCGACGGCCACGCGTACGCACTTGGCCAGTAACGTGTTTACTGCGGCTCAAAACATTGAGACATGCGGTTTCGGTAAGGCTGGTTGCATCGGGTTGTCGAGTTCTTGGTCTATCAAGATCTGCCTTTGTCGCGCCTGCTCGCTGGACGCTGCCCTCCTCCGCAGGAGCCAGACATTAGAATCTTATATGGCCTATGTCTGCTTGGGCCGCCCTTGGGGTCTTGCTGTTGGTTGAGTTGACTCTGAAACCTTATCCACAACCTTACCATCTTGGATGACCCTTCTAGGAGTTTGAAATTCCCGACGGCATCACTCTTGGAATCATTGGAACACTCAAGCCCTTCTACCACTTGAGGCTTTGGTAAAGGTTTAATGAATAAATGATTCACATGATCCATATCTTCGATCTCAGGAACTTCTTTAGTAGCATCTTGAATGCCGGAAAATAAAGACGAACATTATACCTGATCTCGTACGAAGAATCTTTAGGGGAGGGGTTATATAAACTGATTAAACACATCCAGAACTAAAAGCTCCTATAAGGAGCGGTTTAACCACTCGTAATTATTCATTATATAACAAAACAAGATTATCGGCTTTGCCAGTTTCTTGCAGGAGGAACTTGCACTTCGCAATTATTTAAACATAGCTCTCCATCAGGAAAAATTTTAAAAAATAGTTCAAGGCGACAGTCGATCCGGAAATTCGAAAAAGGAGTCTTAAAAAGAAAATGAAGGCAGCTTCACTAGCTTCATTCAAATTACTCCTGAAAACTAGTGTTGCCAAAAGAGGACAAACACCATATTAAATAAAAAAACTTACATTTAGCAATGTTTCCATTATTTCATCAGCCCTAACATGTATATTTGATTTCTGGTAAGTCATGGGTTTTGCCAAGGTTTTGTTACACTCAGTTTTTATTTTTTTGTAATCTTTAGAGAGGTTTACGTGCGGGATAGAAAATATTCCGTCAAACAAACTTAAAGTTCTTCTTTTCCACCACGTCTCATTAAAACGTCTTTTCCATTGTGTGGCGAGATGGAAGTGAAAATAATCGAGATCTCTGCTCTCCTGCTAGAGGGCCACAACAAGTCCGACATCGCAAAGTGGCTCAACGTCAGCCGGATGACCATCTACAGAGTCACCGAAAGGTTTAAGAACGGGGAAAACCTCAAAGATCGACCTCGTTCAGGCAAAACTCAACTTGTTAACCGCTTAGCGGTGAGAAAAACCTTCGAAAGTGCTCCGAATCTCAAAATGACAGCGCTTGCAATGAAGAACATCTCGGTGGCCACAGTGTCCAAGGACCTCAAGGAGGAGGGCGGTAAGAGCTTGAGATGCGTGGAAAAACCTGTGCTCACCGACCGTATGCGAGAACAACGTTGGTAGCGCTGCCGTCGCTTTCTGAAAGACTTGAAGAGTCATGGCAATCAAGTTCTCATTTTTTTTGTGGTGAAAAAACGTTCACGGTTCTATCCGAACAAACAACAAGCATCCAACAGCGCTGGTTTTCGCATATTTGGATGCGATGCGATGACTCGGAGGTTTTGACTTTGCAATCTCACTTCCTTGTCTTTCACTATTTGTTTTATTTGTTTGCCTTTCAGTTGGTCTGGTTCTGTTGTTCTTTTATGCTTTTTGTTATTTATTCCAAAATTTATGTAAGTCCAAAATTTATGTAATTCTTCGTTTTAGTTTTCTATATTTTCTTCCAAGAAAAGTAATTATTCCAATAATTCTTCTTTGTTTTCTTTGTATGGCTGTTGTAGTTCTATCAGACTCTGTCTCTCATCTTGATATTTACTACAGTCTTGGATGAAGTGTGTAAAATCTTCTTTTTCTGCCTCACAAAATTCTCACTTTATCTCTCCGTTTCGAATGTTTTTCTATCATTTCGTTTTAATGTATTTCTTCTACACCTGAAAAGTGTCTCTAAGAGTTCAGAAAAATCAATATAATAATCGAAGGTTTGTGAATTTTTGAAAAACAAAACAAAAAATACAAATCATAAAGAAAATGTATTAAAATTAAGCGATGGCTGTTGTTTTTTTATTTTTCCGTATAGAAAAAAAGCCCAATTCGGTGAATATCCATCGGTAATTCAAAATGATGAAGCATCGTGCCATAAAACAGAGTGGTAACAAAGTGGCAAAGTGAATTATACAAAAGCGCATTGAAATACAAGTATTATTTTTTTTGTTTATTTTTTAGAACATTTAACGCCATATTTCACCCTTTGCTGAGTCTAAACAGGCTACGGAAAATATCGCCTAAGATTTAAAAGAGGTGTAAAAGACGACCTGAGAGAGAAGAGCAGTTTCGCGCGGCTCCTCCAGGTTTCAGTTGAAGCAGGGGTAGTTATTGCCCCGCCTACCCCAACCACTTCATGTGAGGTCGAGTATTGGGTCATTTGCCTGGAGAGTCTCTCGATCTTAATTGATTTCCACACCTGTTGAACAAGCCCGATTCCCGGCGGCGAGAACGGACACCAAATGGTTCGGCGTTTGCAGGGAGCTGCCTCCAATCCCGACAGGGATCCGAGTCTGACGCATGCGCGCAGCTACACGTAGTTTAATCCACATACGTCATTACACATACAGCCAGTCACAACACCGTTCTCTCTTCCACCCTTCCCCACTCACACGCACAACGCATCACTCTTCCGGCTATGGAACGCCGTAGGGGGAGGGGAGCGTATCTACAATCTCCTTACGTGACACGGATGGCTCCACCCTGAGCCACCGAGGGTTCCAAATGTCTGGTGGTATGGTAGCAAAACTCAGTACTAACGCTATCCATGCCCATTTCCATTCATGGAAGATCGGCTCAAGGTGCCCACGATCTTGATACTGGTTGTCATACTGATCTTTATAGGAATTTCATTATCCGGTCGATGGATCGTACCAAAGCAATGGGAAAGGTGACGCAATTGATAATAATAATAAATAAATAATGGTAGAATACATGGTTGCTAGCGTGTGTGTATGCCGGAGTAGACTTCAAAAACGTCCTAGTTTTGAATGTTCAGATATAACAAGTTGCTATATTTGAACGTTCAAAAAAGAAGAATTTGTTATTAGTAACCTTAGTCATATTGTTGGTTGTGGGACCCTACCACTTTGCTAAAGTTAACTAAGGACAAAACAAGATATTTCCTCCAATGATTCCTACCTATTCCACATGCATGAATAGGGTAACCAATTTACCTAAATTAATACTAAAGACCTTAGCTATTACTGAAGATGAATTGAACAACTCCAATTACCTTGAAATTATCCTCTACGTATTTTTCTTAGAGTCGAACGATAGCAAATAATCTATGCAAAGTTCTAAAATCATAAATGAAAACTAAAACTAATTTAGAACTTCACCTAAAAATAGAAATTAGAGTGAAAACAAGGCAACTTTACCTCAAACTAACGGAATTCTAGTGAAAAAAGACCATTAAGATTGAGTTTTGACGACTATAGAAGGAAGACAAATTGCCTGAGTCAATTTACGAAATTTTGATACTATACAAGATCACAATGACGCCTATAATCACAAAATAATGAGTCGAAGTGATAATACGTCGTCTTCCGGTTCCTTCTCGGATACGTCGTTTACGGAACCCTCTAGTGACTTGTCTTTGGAGCAACTCGAACCAGGGAGAGGAAAAATTGGAGTCATTAGCAATAGGCCTAAGACTGGAGGACAAGCTTCTGAGTCCAAGAGAACGCGGAGAAAAAAGAAAGCCAGAAGTTTATAATTTGCCAATGAAGATTTCCCTCCTCTTGCGTAAAGTCCCTGGTAAACTGCACCACCTGCGGTGAAACTATAACTTCAAGGGCAGGACAAATCCACTAGGGCAAAGTAGACCCAACAACAGCTGTATACATATTAAAATAAATTTGTTCCCTAAATTGTTACAAATCCAAACTAATTTCCAACGTATCATTCTTAAAATCCTACTTAAATTTTGGAACAAACGTCTCTAAACTAGGCTTTACAGAAAATAAGAAGAGAAGATTAATAAGAAAAATGGGCCGTTAGCCGCCTAAATCCTTCTGGCTAAGAGTAGAATTAATTTTAAAACAATATTGGTCCGAATTATGCGTAATGGAAGCAGATGAATCAACCTTAATTACCATTATAAAGTGCCTAATTTAGACACAGTCAAAATTAATACCAGACTACACTTGGTAACGACAAAATTAATTATATGTTAAACCCAAAATAAGCTACACCATCTAAAGCCTCTCAGAAAGACGAAAGGGCGTAAGTCTCACATTAACAAACTTCCAAAGAAAATTAAAAAAATATTACTAAGAGCCAATCAGCATAGAATGTTAACAAAATCAGCCCAAAATTAACTCAAATAAATAATACTAGTGCTACTATAATTCCACCTTACATTGTTCTTGAAAATGGAAATATTATTTAATGCTAAAAAAGTGAAAAAACGCAGCCTAGTATTGATGAAAGAGTAACAAATATCGAACTTTCACAAAAATAACTGAGGGACGATTTTAATAAGCTTTTATCTTCTCATTTAGGACAAATGACCAAATTATTTCAAGGTCTCGCTGATCCTGAAGTTATAAAGTGTCTTAAGTACCACAGAAAGCCAAATATAAATACAAATAAATATCCTCCTTCAATTGACCATTAATGTTGTTACCAAAGAGATAAAACTATCCAGACATAGCGACCATGTTAATGTTCCTAAACCCGCTATCCAGATTAAGTAGGTCATTTCGCTAACGCCTCCTTGAAGTTTTAGAAATAGCCAAATATTCATCAGGTGTGTATTTTTTTAAAAGAAAACTCAAAATAAATGAAGCCAAACTAGTAATATATAAATCCCAATTGCCCGTTACAGTGGAGAAACGGTTTTTGCTGATTTCAGTTTCTATATTTTGGGGTGTTTTTAACCGATAATTGGATTAAAACTCAAAGCCACATGAATTAAACTTTGAATTCCCTTATGTGAAACATGACGTTTCAGAAGACTTAGATACCATTGAGTGGTATTAAAATGTAATATCTCAAGCGTAGAAGAGCTACGCTGAAAATACTTTAAAGTTCTCCTCTAACACCACCTGCCTAAATATTTTCAGCCCCAGTAGGCGATATATATATATATATATATATATATTGTATATGTATCCAGATACACTCACAAAGGAAAAGTGAAAAACGATTCCGAGCGCTTTCGTCTTTAAGAATAAAGCCGAAAGCGCTCAGAATCGTTTTTCACTTTTCTTATGTGGGTGTATCAGCATAACTTTGACTCACGTGCACTTTGTGAACATTTTTCATATATATATATATATATATATGTATATATATCTCAAAGTAGCACGAGAGAATGATGAAAATGAATCCATTAAACCACATTGAAAGAGAAAACGGAATAATTTTTCCTTACAGTAATATTTTTATTACCTTTTTCGAAAAAATTCCGTGCAGGAAAGCGATTCGAACCAGGCACACTGAGGCAGCTAGCACCGCTTTGATCACAGTTAAAAGTATGCCGTTAGTACACTACGCTACGCAGAGAACCAAAAAATTCTCTGAATAGAATAGCTTTTAAGGAACACATTCGCCAGCTCGAACGCTTCCCTACACGGATTTTTTCGAAAAAAGGTAATAAAAATATTACTGCAAGGAAAAATTATTCCGTTTTCTCTTTCAATGTGGTTTAATGGATTCATATATATATATATATATATATATATATATATATCATGAACTTTTGAGCTTGTTCCAAATGGGACTTTCAATAAGAAGGTGAAAACAAAGAACGACGCTGGGCCATGTAATGTCCCGAGGGCATTAGGGGCAATGATGAGATTGTAGATAAAGCAGCCACTCTAGCTCATTATCCCCAGAACTAGCTCAATACCCTGTAGATTATCACAGCTTCTCCTAACCTGTTCAGAAGTCATGTACATCCCTTTGGGATGAGTCCTTAGATCAAGACCTATCTCGAACCCATTTAGGAAAATTTAGAAGAGACTCGACTCCACAACCATGAATAATGTCAAATAATAGCCAACTTGATACAGCCTTAATTAGACTCAGGATAGGACATGTTGGCCTCATTGCACGCCATTATAAACTGAGACTCGCCTATGAACCTTATTACAAGTGGCGTCCCTTTGCTGAGGACACAGAGGAGCATTTCTTACTGTTGTGCCCACTTTTCTATTCCATCCGAACAATTTTACGTAAACGCCTCTCCTCCATCAAGGTAGTAGTAGTTTTAATGGTTCGCCAACCTGCATTTATCCAGCCAGATCCCGACCGGATAATGAAATAGATATAAAAGTCAGTGTGATAATCGCTGGTGAGCCCGAGGGCACCAGGGGCCGGTCCTCTTTGTTTTTTGTTTGTTGTTTTTTTAATTTTAGGAGCCCATTTAGAGACTGCCTACTTGGGCATAAGTCACCGACTCGACCCAGCCTATTACTAGGCTATATTAAAAAACAAATAACAAAAAACAATAACAGTATGCATGTCGAGATATGGCAAAGTGTACGTGAATATACGCACACAAGCACTAAGGTAGGCCAAGCAAGGCGACAACTGTTATTGTTTCTAAGAGTGCGATTTAATAGATAGCGGCAGCTGCGTAACCAAGGAATATAAAAAACACGGACAAAAATAGACTTTTAGTACAAACGAACTAAAAGGGGACAACAATAAATATATATATATATATATATATATATATATATATATATATATATATATATATATAGATATATATATATATATATATATATATATATATATATATATATATATATATATATAAATGGTACATAAAATGAGACGGACTTAAGCTCCGAATACTAATTAGATAACCGTGGTTAGGGACTGGTTATCATGGGATATTGAGGGTAATGAATGCTTTACTTCCTTTGAAACTCGAGGGTAAGGTGGGGTAACTGGAGTGAGGTCTTGGTACTTACGGGGGGTAGACAGAACACACAGCGGGTGAAGCTACTCTTCTCGCACTCGCGTTTACGAGATACGGGCCTCCTGTCCTCAGGGGGTCCCAAAACGAACTTCGAAGGGGGGGGGGAGATGACTTCTCCACACTCGGCTTGAGCGAGCTTATAGGCCTCTTGTCGTAATAGGTCACCAGAAGAACTTCGGAGGACGGCTTCTCCAATCCTTGATCCGAAGGCGGGTGAGAAAAGCTGACTTTATCATACGAGACTCTTCTCCCTGCCTTGAAGATACGGGGGTTATGTCCAGCTCTTCCATGGCTTGCAACTGTCACTCACACTTCTTGGGAGAGAGAGCACATTGATTTGCACTCCTTTCGGGGAAGTCTCGCCTAATCAAATCTGTCCGTCAGCCTAGAGCGGGTGCATATATACCTGGAACTATTCAAAACAGAGAGAGAGATTGAGCCTATCTTAACCTTCGTTATCGGGCGCGATGAACCGGGCGCCTCTTTACGAGGAAGGGTCAACGGCTGGGATCAGCAGCCAGACGGGCGACAGTGGCGGGGCCATAAACGCAGTTCACGCTGAGTATAAAAAGCAGTCTCCAAACCCGAGGAGGGTGGAGGAAGGTTGAGACGACCGGGAGGAAGCTTTGGTGTGAATTTCACAGGAACCTGGTGGCGGGTCAAACGAGGGAGAGGTCAGAAGGGGGGGGGGGTGGAGTAATGGCTCATTTTTTCTCCTGAAATACTGTCTTAGTAGGTGGGGAAATAATATTATTCAAAGTGGATTCCTCCACAATGCAAATAACGTTAAAAATTTCAAAGGCTTTCAAAAATAAAAGTCCACTAGTCAGTGTGCACGAATCCGTCCGAGTACAAGGGACAAGTGGTAGAAAGCCCGCTCGTCCCGTACCAGGACAGATAACGTACACGAAGATCGCCCAGACTGGGACATTCAGCAAGAATGTGCCGAACAGTGTTGGGAATAACGCAGTCGTCGCAGTAAGGCGCAGGCGAGCGCTCCATCAAATGGCGGTGCGTCCCGCGAGTGTGTCTAATTGGGAGACAACAGAAAGCGACCTGAAGCCGTCGCGGCATTAAGGGGTAGATCCATGGGAACAGTCGCGGCGCAATAGCACGCAACTTTAAGTTCTTCTTGACCGTCTCCCATCTTCTTTGCCAAGCAACTCGAAAAGCTGCCCGCATTTCTGCCATGTAATCAGTGTGAGGAAGAGTGAAACGCTGGTCTGGTCGCTGAGTCCTCGCAGACTCTTTGGCTCCCTCATCGGCGCACTCATTCCCCGCAATACCTACATGTCCAGGAATACAGAAGAAGATTATCTCGACATCCGCCCGCTCGCCAAAATCGTGGTGTCACGAATAAGGCGAACCAAGGGATGCAGATATTCCAATGCCTCGAGAGCACTTAGGGCGCTTTGTGAGTCGCTATTAATCACAATCCGGTCTCCTAACTGGGCATGTGGCGTAATCTCCCGTACCAAGCGGTATATTGAAACCAGCTCAGCCGTGAAGAAATACGCAGCGCCTGGCAGAGCCCTGCTGACTTCAAACAGTGGAGATACGGCGTGGAAACCGACGACCCCCCTCTTGGAAAATGGAGCCATCCGTATACAATGGCACGGTTCCAGTGTGACATGAAGTGTGCTCCAAAAAGGCCAAACGGAATGCTCCCAGCGCTGTGAAAGCTTTAGGACAGAGGCGTGGTGAAAAATAGTCAAAGGTGGTACCATCTAGGGTGGCTTTCTGGGCAGAGGCAGGCGCGTTAAGGCCCGAAATCTATACTAGCTCTCGAATCAGTTTTCTAATCCTAAACTCAAAATGCTTAGGGTATGACTGGCGTCTCTCGGCTGCATAGGTAGCGTCGAGATCGGCTGCGGATGTAGTGAGAGCCGTTGATGAATGAGGGAGGGGAAGGAGCCGCGCTTTCAGGCGAATAATGCACTGTACACGGCGCAGAGCGAGTGACATCTTCCCAGCATCGGCAAGTAGGCTCTCAAGGGTGGAGGTGCGGAAGGCACCAGTCGCCAGGCGAAGACCAGTGGGGTGAATTGAGTCAACTTTTCTCAATACACACTCGGCTGCGGATGCATAAATCTCGCATCAGTAGTCAAGCTTCGAACGAACAAAGGATCGATAAAAAGTAAAGCAGTAGCCCAATCAGCAGCTGGCACGGAACGAAGAATATCCATAACGGGGGTAGAAGAGACCCTAAGGCTGCGAATATGAGCCTTACAGGTGAGGTGTCCGTCAAATACAAGACCACGGAAAGGGTACGAATCCTCTACTTTCAGGCTCACCCCATTGAGAAACAAGTCTAGGTCAGGGTCGAGCCATGGATGGCGGCAGAAGTGCACCACCTGAGTTTTGGCCAAATAAAACCTAAGCCTGTGCGCTTCGGCATAGCGAGAGACACGGTTTAATGCCTGTTGGAGTCGACGCTCTAGAGTTGGCATCTGTGCCGCGCCAAAAGAGATCGAAATGTCGTCCACATAGAGCGTAGTGAGAACATATTCCAGCAGCACCGAGGTATTGCCGTTGATGCTCAAGGCAAAGAGTATGACAATGAGAACACTTTATTGCTGGACACTCTCTTCCTGTTTCTTTGGGCCGTAGATGGCTCCCTCCCCCACCCGTACGCTTAATTGACGATCGGTTGGCAGTCTTTAGGTACCCCAAAAGATAGCCTCACGCCCAACTTAAGGGGTATTGTCTCATGTGAATCTAACGAGTCGGTGAAGGCGCGCGACTGTTTTGCCTTACGAGAAACGGTCACGCTGGTGAAAGGAGGGATAACCCTGGTTTTAGCCGGGTCTGGGTGTGAACCCTTTATGCCGCCAGCTCTACTAAGGGAGCGCCCGGGGTGGGTAGAACCCAGAGAAGGGTTCCAAATAGACCTGATGGGCCAGGATCAGAGTGTGTCTTTCCTAACATTGAGGCATCATATAACGTCACAGGCAGAACCAGGCGCGCCAGGACCAAGTCCTTAGCCTCGCGAAATGAGAGACGATCATGGGCCTGAACTGCCAGGATTTCCTCTTCAAGGAGATAAGCACCATATTGCTTAGAAGAAGCGGGTAGCGGTTCTCTGCAATCGACACACTTGACCACACACGATTTATTCTTATCCTGTGCGGCCTTGGAGTAACTTGCACAGACTTCGGGTAACCCCGACTGTGCGCGTCTACCGTAGCGATTAGTAGGGCCTAAGTGGTGACAGTAGTTGCACCTCCGCAGATGTGGCACGAATGCCTTCAGCCGGTAGCGATACCAACCGGCACGCACCGACTCAGGGAGCTTGTCACAGTCAAACGTGACGAAGAATGTATTGGTGGATCTCGAGGTCCCTCCCTGTTTTCTTATCACACCTTCGACCTTGACCGCTCCATGTTCGGCCAGCTCCAAGTCATCTATGGAGTAGCACACGAGTTCCCTCGCGTAAAACACTCATTCCACGAATTCACACTGGAGTGTGGCGTCATACTCACCGGCGTGCCATCAAATGTCCGAAGGGCACTAATTATGGCCGCCTTGACGGGATTCGACACATTCGCCAGAAGGCTAGCGTCCAAGAAATAGGTCACATTCGGCTCTTTGACAATCACACTAGCTAAAGCTCTCCTCTGATGGATTTTGTTGTCCTTAGCCGCCAACATGCGTTGTCCTTAGCCGCCAACATGCTGCCATCAGTGGAGCAGATATTTCCTCTCTTTGTGAGGCCTCGGGGACCCAAGCCGTCTGAGAAGGAGCTTGCATAGGGGCGGACACGGGTTCTGTGCTTGGCAGAGAACCCGGGTTTGACCTCATGGAAGATTCTACCATCTGGGGCTGGGTCACCTCATGGACCAATTTTATCTCTGTAGGGTTCCTCCATGTGCCCCCCCTCCTCCCTCGAAACACCACAGATTCCATTCGATGTTCCTTTTTCATCTAATGCCGTCAAACCAGCATCCGTCGAGGAATAGAGGGGGGCGCGTACAGTGACCCCTTGTAGGTTCATAGCGCACGAGTCCAGGATATTAGGGGGCAAGGATCGATGGGCTCTTGCCCCCTTGAGGGGGTTGGCCCTTTCTAAGCGCTCCCACTGGGAGCGGTCACTTTTGGGTGGCCTAGGTGCTTTATTGTCAGCCCGTTGTAAAAGAAAAGGAGGGACTGCTGCTGGAAAGAGGGAGGCACCCTAGGCCTACACCTGTAGGCCTAGCAGAAGAGTAAGCCTCCTCACAGGTAGAACAAATTTGGAGTGTACCTTGAAAAAATACAAGGGAGGTGAGGCTCCATTTTTTCAGTGGAGCTGCCCGAAGGCTGCTCCGGTGATGGTATAGAGGAAGGTGAAGGGAGAGAATTTTAGTTTGATAACTCATCATTGGGCATGGTGAGCCTATTAATTTCACGAGATGCATATCGCTCATTACCCCACGCATTAAGTAGCCCGCTCTGCAAGAGGTGAATACGGGGCCGGCAGAACCAGCTGCCGCCATTTGAGACCACTCTTTCCGCCTAGTGACCTGGCAACCCGTCGGCATGGCGGCTCGATCTTAGGCACGACGTAAACTTGATAAACAGTGAAAGGAGAAAAAAAGTGGATGTGAGGAAGGTGTGGGTGGGGATGAAGCAGGTTGTTAAAAACGCATCACCCCAAACTGGAGCTCATTGACGAGGGAACGTTATCCCTCTTCCCTCTCAGCCGCGATGCGGCATGGTTGGGTGAGAGAGAGCTGATCGGCATCTACCCTGTGAAATTAGAGGCCGGCTAGAGAAAGTTGTGGGAGAGGTTGTAGGTGAAGTAAGGAAGCAGGGCATCAGAAAGAAGGAGAAGAGGCTAAGCTGGGGCCGGATGGAGCGCTGAGTCCCGTCAACACGACGGCCAGTAAAGCAAATCGTCGTGGCCCTTACGGGCGGGGGGGAGGGGTCCTCTTCGGGGAGAGGCGTCAAGCAGTATTATGTTTTTGACACCAAACAGCTTTCAGGTGGAACCTTCGTCGCCCCAGAGCAGAGGGCCTGTTCCGCGTCAGAGGTATGGGGATATCTATACCAATTGACAGGATTCATTGGAATAGAGAGAGTGTGTGTGTCTTGTGTTGCCAATATGGGAGATGAAAGAAAGCAGTGTTGTAATTTACTATGTGTGTGATGAGAAGTGTAAGATCAACCCACCCCAGAACAGGGATGGGCACAGCACGTCTAACAATTGGCAACCGGATCTTTACGTGCGCTGATGTTTGTGTCCGCTCTTGTCGGGATAGAATCCGGTACCGTGCCGTTGACAGACCAACGCCGTATCAACTCGGATCACAAGAGCTCTCCTCCCTCAAAGTACAGTCGTTCAATGTTTCAGTTTTCTTGAGTGGAGTGGGATTCCCTGATAGTATCCGAGAAAAAGTCATCTAGCACACCCTTGAATTCCTAAGGCGGCCAAGACAACTCCGCTACCTCTAAGCAACTGACACCTCAAGACACTCGTCTAAGTTAGAATGAATGAGACGTCCGTATCCAACACCCGAATCTCAAGAAGAAGAAGAAGAAATACAAATGAAAATAATATAATAAGGTTATATAAAGGGTTGTGATAGAACGGTATGAGGCCGCTATAATTCAGCCTCTATCACATGTTAAAACACCTGCTTACCCACGTGTATCCTACGAGAGGAAGCAGAATCGCGTTATCGCCTATCATAGCAAATGTTTAATCAAGGAGGTTCACTCCCCCGTTTCACCTCTATACGTCGATCTCGCCAGATTGAATTAGGCTTATGGGAAGATAAGGATTTTTCCCAGGCGCCACCGGGACATTCCCCCGAAGTCCCCAACTCAATTATCCCCTACGCCATGGGGCTAGCTCCGGCTATTTATACCATAGCTTTTCCCAATTGAAGCAGATCTAGATTATCTTCGCGAGGCATCAAGCCGATCCAGTCTTCCTTGTGCACTTAGAAACCCTGCCGAGAAACCCCTTATTGTCCAGAAGAGGACAATATCCCTTGAGTGCCAAGGTTCGTGCCCTTCGAGACGTCAAGTCAACAAGGCCTCCGTGTTGTTCAGAAAGAGAACAACGTTAGAACAGCCATTGTTCTTTGAGCCCGTTTGACAAAAAACGGTTCTAATCCCCTCCCACTGTTGTTCAGAAAAAGAACAACGTTAGAACAGCCATTGTTCTTCAAGCCCGTTCGTCAAGAAACGGTTCTTGATCCCAATACATCACGTCCAAATAATTTAATTCCCCCTCTCCCTTTTTTAACATTCCTTAAGAGAACCCTTGGTTTCAACAATAACCTCCATGGTTCATCTAGAACATCTCCGATTTGCTGTCACAAGGATCGCTCGTACTTCCGAGCCCCACTTCGCTCTCACTCCTCGAAGACAGTCCTTCCCCCTCGTTAAAGACAACCCCCCGAAGAACCCTTCTGCTGGAAATCGCCAGTTGGTCCGAAGATTTCTTCGCATCGTCTTCCTCTGCACAACAACTTTGTAATTACGTAAGCTGAGCATTAGCTTTAATCATTTAACCTTTTGTCAACGCAACCCTGTGCTTTAAATGTTTTAGCGAACCATTCCCCCCCTTTTTTTGTTTGTTTACCGTTTTAAATCTCTCCAAATCTTAATCCTCAGATTAGTCAGATATTCCCATGACCCTTTTCATTCACGCGTTTTTCCCATTTTTAATCCCTGTTTATGTAAACATTTTTGTGTGTGTGTTGTTTATAGTTTAATTAATAAAACTCTATTTTATTAATGATAGCCATATTATTTTTCCTTGTGCTCCGTTCCACTTCTTAAGCATTTGAAGATAAATAAGCCTTTCCAGCCTCCCCCCCTTTTTGAACTAACCTTGGTCAATCAGATTACCACGCACTTGAAATATAGAAAATTCCTTTAACGAATAGTTATATATGGTATATCGTCGGGAGCCTATTTTACGACAAGGGTGTTCGATCAAGACGGATCGAAGTTAGCACTAAATAAAACAGTGTTATTGGCAAAAATTTATTGATTTTACTATTGAATCATATCAGTTGAGTGATGGCAATTATGAGTGAAAAATAATATCGCCTAAATGTCCGCCAAGGCTTCGGCGGCACACCTCCACTCGATGGTCAAAATTTTTGATGACGTCTCTGCATAGTTGCTCCTCGATCTCACTAATATGCCTTATTAACTCATCCTTCAGCTGTTGAATTGTTGTTGGCTTGTTGGCAGAGACCTTACTTTTGAGATGATCCCAAAGGAATAAATTTAAAGGCGTCAAGTCACATGGACAATTTTCCCAATTGCACTCTCGGTTGGGCGATTATGTTGAAGAAAAAAATCGCGAGGTGCCCGAAATGCGTTTCTGTTTGAACGTCCATTTTCGTAATAGTCTTCGATAACTTTAACACGTTGTTCGATTGTTAATCTTTCCATGGTTGAAATTGCCAAAGACTGAAGTTGTTAAACCTGAAAGAAAAAGAAAAAAATCATTAGACGCTTAAACTTAACTCACATTTAAAATCGGTCCAAGTTATTGGAACACTCTTTATAATACAGAAAAATAAAAGACCGCCTCGTAGATAAGAAATGACCAATTATATGAGGAAGTAGGAGAAGGATGGTAAAATCACATAAAGATTTATCAGCAGCAGGTAGCAAGGTCACACGAAGTGGCAGAAAGGGTAAAGGACTGAGCCATAGGAGATAAATAATTAACGGAGAAAAGATAGCCTAAAGAGGAAGATTAGGAAAGATACGATAAACAACTAAGTGGAGGAGCATAACGATGAATACTGCAGATAAAACTAAGAACATAAGTCCAAACTAATTTCTTTAGTAATATGTTCTTTTACTACATAACATTGAAAAGGTCCGGGGAATGTTAAAGTTATCGGAATCACTTATAAATGAACATTCAACGATATTTCCTTTTATAACGTCATTGGAGCGATAAATAAAGT